>JAFLHD010017874.1:0-17290 GCA_018856295.1 Blastosporella zonata
AGTTTGCGGCAGCGATGTGCACGCCGGGCCAGTCATCAGAGCTGGTCAGGATGGGGGAAGCCTTGCCGCCAGTGACGATAGGAATAGTGGAGGTAGACGCGGCATTAGAGTCGAAGGAGACGCAGGAGGCCTGGCCAATTGCCTCGACTCCGGTGAGGAGTGCGAGGGTGACCGTTGCAAGGAGCGACGCACGCAACATGGTACGGACGACTTGCTGGATGAAGTTTCGTCGTGAACCGGGCCATACTTGTAGGTTTTGCCCATGGCCAAATCCACAGGCGCGTGAGCGTAGGATCGGGGCGATCCAGGGACAGCGCAATTGTTTACGCGCCGGGAAGATTTGAATATTGGGAAACCATTGGGGAAATCGGCATCTCCAGGCGCTCCTGAGCGGCCCGTTAAGAAGCATCATTCCACACCTGCGATGATGCAGCTAAGAAGGCCTCCTTGGAACATACTACATACAGTGTGTGCCCATATATCTGCGCATGTTCAAGAGTACAATCAAAGCTGTCATAACCCATATGTCTCGGTGGAAGGCAAAAACCTACGGAATCTCATAGATCATGGTTTATCACAGCTATGGGTCATCACAGCTTCGACTGTAGTTAAATCAAAATGAAGACTGTGGGCATTCACGATTGAAGTTACCTGGGCCGCATCCAGAATCGTTGTCACGATTTCAATACCCTAAATTTCATAAATTATCGTTCTGGAGGAGGAGAATCGAACTTTCCACTCAAGGCACCTATAGCTGATGGTTACGCAGGGGTTACGCTGACAAAACCCCGCAAACCAGTATCTATCAATAGTCCAGAAAGCCGCTAATTTTGGGCCTCTGGGCTATTTTGGGCCTTCCATGCGCTAAATACGGTCTTATGCGCTAAATTTGGACTTGTCAACTGCATGTATAACATGGATACTTACCGTACTTACTCACATAGAACATTTGATCGACTTCCAAATTTTAATGAGCCTATTTGCTCAGGGGACCGCAGCCGGTGAAAGGGACCGAACCTCGGCCCGTTCAGTAGTAGAAATATCCTCGATCTGAACGCTAGAGGCAATGCACCAGAGACATTGCACCAATAGTTGGTCCAGCATATCACCGAATACAAATGGTGAACTACTCCGAAACGCGACCAACATCAGTATAGGTATTGAATCAGCTTATACGAGGACCCAAGACAGATAGAAGATGCTTAAATCAAGCATCATGTTTACCACCGTGGAAGGCAGTTGTGTTTTGGAACGTGATGGGATCCAGATTTTCGCGTGAGATGACAAGTCAGATGAAAATAGCCTGGTTGCATTGGTCTCTCCTAGACAGACGCATCAGTCGTCCCTCTTTTTCCCTCGTGGATGGCATCGAGCGAGGTGTGAGGAGTATACATATGATGAGAGGTCTTCAGACATTCTCAACCACGCTTCCCCCAGAGATTTCTTGCTGTTTCATGTCACCCAACTCTGGATGTACGTGAAGATCCTAATAATAGTCAGCGGAACCACCAATATCGTATCAACCAAACCAAAGAATTGACGCACAGAATACTTCGTCGTAACGGTGCTCTCAATAGCACCTTCCGAAGTGACAATATCATTCTTCCTAAAGTCGAGATTCAAAGTGCGGTCATGGTCACGACTCGTACGCAAGTTGTCTAGACCCAACGTTGGGGGATCTGCGTTAACTGCCCGGACGATCCGGCGTGAGTCCAAGCTGACAGCATTATCAGATGGAATGGCCCATGGATGAATCCCAAAGCTTACTTCGCAAGGAACGAAACACCGTACACTACATCACAGAGGTCAGCATATAAGTTGGACCTTGGATAAAGAAGCAACGCACGCGCTCCCATAGCAATGCTGAGGAAGACAAGCGTAAAGTTAAATCCGAGTGTGGCGAACTACATCAACGGATGAGATATAAATGTAGGAAGAATGCTTTGCAACGTACTGTGGTTAATTGAATAATAGCAACAATACTGAAAATTTGGTGGGTCTAAACCAATGAATGACCTACACTGCGCGAAACCTACCTCGTCAAGAGTCCAGTACTCATAATGTAAAGGGTCAATATCTTGATGAGGCGATTGGTCCTACAGGACAAGTTCAGTGTATTGCGATACATGAGCGTTTTAACCTCACATACCCCGGTAAACCAGATCGATGTCTATAAAGATATATAACTTGAACCATGGCTATGAGAAGATCGCAGGCTGCGGAAAAGGCGAGCCAAATTACATCGACCCACTGGCATTAAATTGAACAGAGTATGAGGCGTAAGAAAGGAATGTGGCTGACCGTCACTGATGTGAATGTGGCGATGACGACGAGTTTGAAGGCTTCTGCCATCGTAGCAAGACCAAATCCTTATCCTAGATCAGCCTATGGCGTCGAATACGGAAAGAGCTGATAGCAATGAAGTACTGACCAAGTTGCAGGATGGCTAGCCCCAGCTATTTGTAGGAAATGAGCGGGTTGCTTTCGGGAAGGAGTTAGAGCGACACTTACGATGATCACGAAAAGAAAGCGGCTCTTGCTTACTGTAGAGTAAGATATGAGAAATAATCACAAAGTACAACTCAGGGAACTAACGACGATATGTGCGGTATGCATAATATGCCTGAACACTAAACGCCGAAATGCTCTGAAAGGTGAAATGAGGTACTCCCAAGGTACGACACGATTCAATGGTACCGAAAGTCCTAGGTACATTGACCACTCCCTGTCGGTAATATCTAAGTATTCTTAGATAGGTTTCTTGAGGAGGAAAGGACTCACCAAACCGCATCGCCGAGGTTGTCCGGTTTTCCAAAAGATGTCACTAGATAGTAATACACCATCTTAGACACGTCAATCCTACAGCCTCCTGATTGAGGTAAAATGTTATGAAGCAATGCGGACTATGGACTCACGCATTAAAGAGCTGTAACACTCTGTAGTCCCGTCAAAAAATTACCCGAAATGTTGACTCGGTCGTCTTACAGCATCCAAGCCACCTGTGAAATCGGTTGGGTCACATTCAACCGAGGAGATACGCAACGTCAAACGTACCAGGAGTTTTGTACCGTTTCCATCATTGGGAAATGTCATATAATACTGGTACGACAAGACGCAGATAAGTCCGTAAAGCCTGACAAGCGCTGAGAATTGTCTGTGAAAGAATGAAGGACCAAAGTCAAGCTCACCAGGCGTTGAGAATTACACCAGCAAGAACAGCACCGAATATCTCATCAACGACGCTCATGATAAACCAGTTACTGGAGGGGATCGCGAGGCAGAGATGACGTGGTTAACAGTGATCAATATATAAGGACGGGTGCAAGAGGGATGCGGTCCGGTCATGGTCGGCATGGATGTCCACCCCGGGTGGCTATATCAGTCAAAGTCAAAGATGAGGTGATATTCCACTAGTACAAGTTAAGAGATATTTCACAGGTAACCGGCTTCACGCGATGAGAACTGTCAAAAAGTTGGAGTCTCTGTGGGAGAAGATAAGGGTGTCCCACGTATATCAAGTTCGCAAGCTCCGATATGTATTGGCTGATGGCTGGCTTCCAGGGGATATAAATTTGCGGCAAACGCGGAGAGAAGAACTTGGACTTAACGACGATCCCTCCCAAATCTATTATACTTAGTCTATCATTATGGCCTTCGATCACGGTGGATTGGCACCTCGGCCGAAATGCACGTCGTAGACGTCTACCTCCGGCGCCGCCAAAATGCATTCAGCATTTATGCCGTCAGACTGCACCCGCATGATAATGGTGTTTGGGCGGTCGAGTTTTTTCAGAATCCAACACGGACGTGGAGAGTTCAAATGGAGGTTGGAACATTTGATGACATAGCTGGCCGTAATCTGCCAATTACTCCACTGTGAGGAGAATAAGGCACGTCAAATCGACGGGAACGATGCAAGGGAGACTATCGAAGCCTGAAGCACGGACCGGAAGAGCTTAGACAGGCCACGAGACTATAATTACGGGCTCTTCTCCGGAACGTCTCCAAGACTTGACATATATTGATCTGTAAAGACGGTTAAGTGTTATTATAATGCTTGAATAGACGAGATACTACCAAGTTCGTTGAGGGGTTGAAAAATTGCCATTTGAACAATCTTATCTCTCAGATCTTATCATATCCCCGTTCGGTTGTTTCCAAAAATTACAGGCTTCTACTCCTCATCGTGTTCAAAACTTCAAAGTATTCGTCGCCATGGGGTATTCCTACGTTATCGGTAGAGTTTTATCTATTGAATACTGAATCACGACGTGAACCGTCTCGCGCTAGAACACATGGAAGAGGACGAAGATACAGCGAGGTCAATTCCGCCCTGGGTCGAGCTGGAATACTCAGTTAGTAGACAACGTTTCTTCATTTATCTTAATAATTCTGATGACTGGTTACTATAGCACATGCGTATTCTGGCTGGCCCAGGTGCACATGTCCACTTTACCCACCTTTCGAAATCTTCAACAGAATCACTCTCAGTCGCGTTTCAGTCTTCTACCACTGATTTAGCGGATGCATCGTGCCATGAACAAGGCGTGCTAGATCTCATGAAGTCCAAAGGAATCGCTCTCGATAAGGTCTGCTTACTCGATCCGAAAGCAGAGGCTGTCCTAGCTCCGGAGGACGGTGATGGGCGATTTGACATGTTCCTATTTGGGGTGTGTTGTTCTCTCTGTTCGTTATCTTCTTTTATTGACCTCATTAAATAGGGGATTCTAGGTGCTGCTATTTGAATTGCCTGGTTTGAAGCGGACTGAAAATTTCCCGTTCGATAGGCGATGATCCACCTCGCGATCGAACCGCAGAGCTTCGCGTCTTGGGTTTTCCTACGCGACACCTGGGCCCTGTACAGATGACCACAGATACGGCGCTAGGCGTTACAAAAATTGTCGTTCAGGACAAAACACCGCTCGACCAGATTCCTTACGTCGTGCGTGCCAGTTTCAACCTTCAGGTAGTGACTCCTTAACTGATGCGATTTATCTGCAGGAGTTTCCTACCATCCACTTCAATGCTAAAGAGTCTGTAGAGATGCCATTTAGTATGTCTTCATCTCATTACCAGAAACCGAGCTGTCGCTGACATTATTTGGTCTGAAGGATACATTGCGACCTCAGAGGGAAAGGAACCGCTTCTCCCCCCGGGGATGAAGCAGCTCCTACATGATGACCTTAACAAAACTTTTGATTTCTGAGCACAACTTCCGCTGACATTCATCTGTATGTCGTAAAATTAATGATGCACTATAAGACGATGGGTACACGTGCTCCTGATGATGAACTTGACAGACAGGTCCATCTCTTTGGGGCTCAGTCATTTTGACACGACTTTGGCCTGAGATGCAAGGTCGACGCAAAGTGGATTTCACCACGGCCTTTGATGGGGGGCGATCAAACAGTCTTTCTCTCTGGAGAGAGCTGGAAGGGATTGTCGGCACTGAACCGTTGGAAGGTGAAGCCCAAAGAATGTTTTTACGAAGTTGGAGCGCAGAGCCATTGTTAGCGCCAAGTCTACGACTGGTGACGGTGATAGGGCGCATCTTGAACTGAGTTGAGGGATGATAACTCCGTTGCTCGTAATCCGAGATTGGCGTCTCCTCCCTGCTCTCCCCACACTGACAGCACGCAGATTCCCTTATTTGGCATGATCTCTTGGTCAACAACAAACGGTATTCGGTATGAATGTAACCTGTGGTTTCAGTTTCAGTTTCAGTAATATTGCTCTGTAGTCTAACCGGTTTGTGTCCGTGCCATCATGAGGTCACTCGTTTGATCCTTCGTAATTACAGATTGACTCGCTGTGCCTGTCATCGCAATCCGTCAAGATCCAGCACCACCGCCAATGGCAATGGGAATAGCATACCGTTTCCCGCCGTAAAGTCGCCGCCTTGGCACATAAACCTGCGCGCACGACATTAATACAATGCGCCAGGCCATGTGGGTGTGCGCACTCCTCAATAACGCGATGGAACCCCGAGTCCTTGAAGTGCAGGAGCTTTCCCGCAGCGCCGGCATAGCGCGCCTGGACACGAGGTAGGTTGAACGGGTGCTGTGAATCAGCATAATGGAAGGAGAGGGAGGAGGGCACTTACGGAAGTTCTCGGCGGACTTGGGGACGAGGTCTGTGCAGAAGGAGAAGGCGATGCCGCCGATGGGCTTGTCACCGATGGTGATGTCGGCGAGGGCAGCCCACCGAGGTGCGCGGGCCCAGTTGAGCAGCTGCGGGTCGATGTTGGAATCGGGGCCACGATGAGATGAACGGCAGCTACTCACGCGTGGACTCTGGTTCTGGCTCAGCCGCACACACACATCCGTATTCCCCGCCGCACCAGCTTCAAGCACTCCCACCCGCGCCAGCACGTCCGTCGGATGCGGGAGCAGCTACATCAGGCAGGAGGCTCACCTTCAAGATCGATAAGTAGTAATCCTCGGCCAGTGCGAGTTCGTCTAGACGGGGAAGGAATATTGTGAGTGAGAATGACGTCTTCAGGAAGTTGGGGGAGACTGCCTACCTTACAAATCGGGCTCTGTTCTAGTCCCCCGGTGACCGCGATCCTATCTCCTACGGATTGCCCCCACAGAGGGCCTGACGTGCTTGGAACTTCTCGATTCCCCGTATAGCCTTGATACTGGAGGGAAATCTCTACACTTACAAGTTCTTCTATGAGACTCTACGACAGCACGTACGTTTGCATTTCCTGACACCCTGCACTAATTCAACAGTAATGTACACATGGCAAATTAGTCTTCCAAGTTATGTTAGTTGTTCTTATAACCGGCTTGACATCATAACGCAGGTATTTTACCCGTTGATCGATTTTGTCAAACTGCTGGCAATCATTTCCATTGCCACAAATAGTTATGTGCGAACAGCATACAAAAAGCCGTCATAGCCTTTCTTCCCGACGGTAGCGATAGTTGTCGCGTCTACCTCCTTGTCTCCCTTGATTGCCGCCAACAAGTCTCTCACTCCCACCGTCATTTCGTCGGTGTATGAAGGGTCTGCAACTCTACCAGACATTACAACATTGTCGACAACCTGTAGTGTTACACTGTGAGTCGATGAGGGTAGGATGATGCGCATGAGCCTCACAATGATACCGCCTTTACGCACTAGGCGCTTGGCTTCAGTAAAGTATGCTACGTTCGAGGGTTTGTCCGCGTCGATAAAAATGAAGTCGAAGAGAACCTCGGGGTGGAGGTTTGCTAATGAGTCCAAGGCTATACCAACGATCACCTCTGCCTTCGATGACAGGCCTGCAGCAAGCAGGTTTTCTCTCGCAACCTAGTCTTCAGTTGGCTTCGATCAGGCATAATTCGGTAACGGTCATCTCTTACCCTTGCATGCTTCTCGTCTAGCTCCAAAGTAATTAAATGGCCATCCTCGGGAAGGGCCCTTCCTAACCAAATGGTAGAGTAGCTAAACACCGCGGTCAGTTGTCAACATGACCTCGTTACGTGATGGTTACTCACCCTCCAAGAGTGCCTATTTCCAAGATGCGCTTGGCGCCAATAGAGATAGCCAAGAGCTTCAAAAGCTTTCCCTGAGCCGCACTGACCGATATCTCAGGCAACTCGTTCGCCCTACTGTTTGCAAGTGCCGCGTCGAGGATGGGATCATTCTCGTGCAGAAACGAGTTGTGAAACTCGTCAGATCTTGCCCAATCTTCATGTTGCGTAACGACAGAGTATTGCTTGCCAGACATTCTTGCCTAGAGCTGAAGGATAAAAGAGAGGCAGGTATTTGCAGAGCCGTATGGACACATTCCCTTATTTAAGATAATCCCTAATCACGGCATTTCGTATGAATGTAACCTGTGGGGTTTCAGTTTCGGTTTCAGTAATATCGAAGCCTCTGTAGTCTACCGGTTTGGTGATCTCTCTGCTCAATGGAATAGCCGCACGTCTTCCATTTCCACATCTGTGCTCGAAATTTACTCCCGCAGATGCTTCCAACGTTGCACAAGTGCGGTAATGTCTCTGTAGCATCTCGTCCATAATAAGGCAATCAGGTTCGTTCCCAACACTTTTGACATTGCTGGAATTAATACCTGTCGAATACTTTAGATTGAGCGCCGCAACCGCGGTCGGGACGCACTTTCGCTTCACCTCGAAGCTGGAACACGACGCGTCGTATTTATCATTATCTTGTTCCGCTGATAGCAAAGTTTGTAGAAATCATGTGCACTGAACCGCCCACCTGACACCTATCCACGGCTTTCTGTAAGCTAGACTGCTTGATCTGTTGTAGCAAAAGAGGCTTACTTACAGAGATGCTTGTGGTCACGATGGAATTCTATCCTGTCCGCAGCAAATGTGTTGTTGTGCTCAGTCAATAGGAAAAACAAAGAACGTCGCGAATGAGTGTGCTTAGTAAGGATTGACAATTTGGCACCAAGCCACCGAGCATTCCATTACACTATTAATGGTTACACGTAAAAAAAAACCAAACAAGAAGGACCTGGAACTTGGAAGTTGCTTGGAAGTTGACACCACCTCAACCAAACCTCGGCGTCAAGAGTTCTAGGGGTCAGAGCGAGGTCCAAGCAGCGGCAAGGGATCGACCCGTTCTTGGGGAACCTTTGAATCCTTGCGGAAGGAAATGCGCCAGGATCCGGAACACGTCAAATTCGGCCAACCGATATTATATCTCATAAAATTATCTCAATAGCAAGCCATGGGTTACAAGTTCTCCTAATGAAATACACACAAAATAGTACAAATGCCTAAATATGCTAATGAGACATACAATGAAACCTGGAAGAGCGTCTTCCTTGAAGCTTGAGCAGCCGACATAAAATGAGAGATGCAACGAAAGATGGTGGGTAAAACGAGGATGTATGCAGAAAGTGATGATAAAAGCAAAATGATATGATGAGTAGCGGACACAAGGCAGATGCAATGTACGTAGCAATGAAACGCGGGGTTACCCTCCTCTGACGAGGTTGGTAACGAGGTGATCGGTCAAAGAGAAGCGCGGATAATGTCATGGAGTGCGCTTGACTGGATCGAAGGGCTTGACGTCCCATGGCGCCGGTATTCGGGCGACATCAGCGAGGTTCTGGTCCGCCCGTGCGTCGTTGATCCTGTCACGGTCGTTCATGGTCATGCGAGCACGACACCGCACGAGGCGAAGCTTCGTCCGCTTGATCCCTAGAAGAATAATTAGCATGTGAGGAAGGAAGAGCGCATGGAACGTGCATGTGGCAATAGTCTCGCGGTCCTCGTCCATGAACGGGTTGTTCCTTTGCAGAAGGTCGTCCTGCAGCGCGTAAAGGCACCACAGGGACTCCTCGTACAGCTTCTCGCACTCGTCCGGGGTAGTCGCCTGATCCAACAGTTCCTTCCGCGCAGCGGTACGACTCTGTTCGTCGTGTGTCGTGTGAGAGGCAGTCGCAAAGTCGGACAAGGAAGGCACAGGACTTACGAGGACAAGGGCGCGGTCATACACGAGCTGATCCAGCCAGCTCTTCGGGCCATCATACCGCACGGGCAACCACGTCTTCACGAGTGCAGCGCGGTCATTACACTTGATGAAGTGTTCCTTGAACCACGACAGGGCTAGAAACATACCATCGGCAACGAGTAGGTGAAAACAGAGACACTGGGCACGCACCATCATCGAAGCCCTCACTGAGGATAAAATCCCCGTCTGGATGTCGCATCTTCATGTGCTCCTGGTGGTTCCGAAGCTTATCGATGCCCTTCTGCGAGAACGACATGAGGAGCATGTACACCGCGACGCACGTCACGGCATTGTATTCCGCCTCCATATCCTGCAGCCGCCTTCTTCGCGCATGCTTGTCCGCCTCGCCCTCCCGCTGCGCAAACTTGGTCGGGTCAGGCAGCGGCTCTAGATACGACGAAAAAAACAATCCAGTCACGATCAGCACCTACTCGTAAGGGCGAGGACGGGAAAGAACGTACTCTGCGGCACAGCCTTGACGTACTCGTACATCTCGTCTGCCCAATGCGTCAGCACGTCCGTCTTCTGCGCGAGCTCTTCCAGCGCAGCGAGTAGCTCGTCCTCCAGCGGATCCCGCTCCACCTCCGGATCCAAAACGAGAATCGGTAGCCGTCTCGGCGAGGACGGAGCGCTCCCATTGCCAGGAGCGATGCCGGGAGGGGGCGGCGTATAATCCCGGGATGATGCGCTTCTGGTGTGACCAGGGGCAGAGGAACCGAAGAGTTTCTTGGACGCGAGGCTGAGTGCGCGGTTGAGGGCGTTGGATGCAGCGCGGGAGGCGATGCTAGATGGGGAGGATGAGAGCGGGGGTGCGGGTGGATGGGCATGGGCGTGGGCATTAGGGTGTGGGGGCGGGGGGAAGGTGATGTTGGTGGTAATGTTGGTGGTATTGAGCTTGGGGATGGCGGTGGGCCTGGCGCTGGGGATGGGTGCTGCGATGGGGTACTCGTGGGGTGAAAAGTCGTCAGTGGTCGGGGTGGATGGAATCTTGCGGTCATATAGTGGTCGTCGGGGTTCAGCGTTGATTTCTGTGGGCGGCGGTTAGCAGTGAGGTTTTAGCATCGAGGTCAGATGACATACCATCGACTGCGCGGTTGAACTCTACAGCTCGTGTGTCGCCCACAAGCACGTATTCACGGCGAAGTATGCCATCCTCCTCTGTCTCACCCGGTATAAACGAGCCCTCCGTCGACAATGGTTTCGTATGTCGGCGCTCCTGAGGTTGTGGGTTAGGCACCACTGAAGGTCGCCTCGTCACCTCTATCGGGGTCGTGAGCTTCTCCCTCGATCCTTGAGACCTATGATTCAACACATTAAGCAAATGACCAACAATATCAAATAATTTCCTTACCCATCTGGAGCCAGCACCGTCTTCGCCCCCTTCGGGCTAGCCTCTCCATTCTCCGGTCCACTCAGGCGACGAAAGTTGAACCTGCTAGGCGGTATCATCGCCTTCGGGTCCAGCACCTCAGGTGGTATAACCCGATGGTGCTCCGGCGTAGGAGGACGGCCCCCCGCCCACAGCCTCGCTTCATTCTCCTGAGCATATCCAGAGTCCTTAGAGATAGACACCCTGGACGTGCTCGGCGTCGGCCGCTGCGACGGTCTGGGGAACTTTGAGTTCGCCAGTGCCTCGCTGCCGAAGAAATCGTCGAAGCTGGCACGCTCGACGGGGTTGCGCTTGAGGAGGCCACGGATGAGCTTCTTGACATCCTCGGGGACAGGGGAGTCCTCGCTCCCGCCGCCGCCGTTCTTGGCGCTGGGTGAGGCGGGGTCCTCGTCTGGGAAATTGATGCCCTTGGAGCGCTCGATCTTCTTGAGGAGCTCGATGTGGTTCTGGGCGCGGAACGGGGGCTTGCCGACGGACATTTCAAAGAGAACTGCACCTACGGACCATAGGTCGGCTTTGGCGTCGTACTTTTCGTATCGCAGGATTTCTGGGGCCATGTACAGCCTGCGGGGAGGTTAGGCGGAAACAGAAGGGGGTTAGGAGGACATACGGAGATCCGCAGAGTGTTTCTGCCATCATGGCGTTCGGGAGTGAGCGCGCAAAGCCAAAGTCGGCTACCTTGAGTATGGGCACCCCTAACGGATGGCCGCGAGCAAGTTCTTCGGGTGAGGGTGCGTTCAGAAGCAGGTTCTGTATGTAGATTAACTTTCGCATTCTGTGTTCAACATGTGGTCCGTACCTGAGGTTTGATGTCACGGTGGATGAGGTTTCGATGACGCAGAAACTTGAGTGCGCGTGCTGGGACGAGCTAAGCCATATACAGCGCTGACGTCAGAAAATAAGCTTACCGAGCTGCCGAAGAAAACTTCGGACGACAATCTCGTCGAGACCACCGGTGCGCGGATGTGGGTAGTACTGGGGTGCGGCGCCAGCAGACGGAATATACTCTAGTCCTTCTACGCGGCCGCGCTTCTTGATGTAATTTGTTAGATCGCCGCCACCGCAGTACTCCATTATCAGGTATATATGTCGCTCGGCGCGCTACAAAAGGAAATTAAACTCGTATTCAAAGATGAACAACGACATTACGCACCACGATATCAATGAGTCGAGTGATGTGTCGGTGGGATAGTGACTTGAGGATTTGAATTTCGCTCTGCAAGTTGTCAAACAGCTTTGCGGTCAGGTTATCGCGCTTGACTGTCTTTATAGCGACCTGTTGGCGTGTAACCTGTAGACATTGTGAGACCCGGCGCGAAGGGCTGAAAGTCTCGACGTACCTCATGGTAACCCTTGTACACCGTCGCAAAGCTGCCTTTCCCAATGTCCCCTACAATCACATATGGCCTGACCTCGTCGTCTTCAGCTCTCTTGGAAGTCGTGTTCGTTGCCTGCCCACGACCTTGAACGTGCCCAGTGGGCGCCATGTGCTCGGAGCAACCCCGGGGTATATTTCTATCGAATAAATGGGTTATTAGCGGTGGGTAAGAGGAGATATACCAGCGAGGGGAATGGAGAAGAGCAGTGAATGAAGGCGACTGGCCATGCAACTTGGAAATGCTGTAAGTCACGCCGGTTTCTGATCGCCTGATTAACCCTGCTGTGCTGACAAAGCCATTAGCGCCATCTCGCGCCATGTGCCCTATTTGGGCATGCGTCGGCCGATTAGATGGCCACTAGGCCAGAATTGTCCATGTACACAAGCAAAGGTATAGTTTACATATCTAATAGGGACATGATTGTACATACATCGGATTAAAACAGGAGAGCCGCAAGAACTCAGGCGCCCAGCATCCAGAACTTGCGTAGTACTTTCTACCTCTCGCCAAGGGGCTGGTTCCACAAAAAGTTCGCGGTTGAGTCTTTCAAGAAATTAACGTATTTACCGTCGGGGTCCACCGTAGACTGCACTGACAGCTGCGACATTAGGATAGATATCGCCCTCGTTGGCCGTCTCGCCTGTTGCATCGGAGTCCAGTTTGACTTTCGGAGAATTTCAATTCCAGTGACGATTTTCGTCATGCACTTCAGATCACTATTGTGATGTATCATTTTTAGTCCAAAAGTTCAAGCGATAGGACGACTCACAGGATGCCAGTAAAACTTCCTGTTTGCCCGTTTGGTTCACGCACCATTTAAGCGTAGTTCAGGTTACGGTTCATTTTAGTCGAGGAACCAAGTTTTCATATAATTACTGGGAACGGTCAGGGAAAAGTCTAACAGTGGCTTGGAATAAACATACCAGTCGTTTTGAAGGAGGAACCATTGTTCTTGAGAGCAAACGATCGAATTGTAAAGGATTGCATCAGAGATGTCGAACTCATGGCCACGACTTTGGGCACCATGCGTTCGGAGTAACCCTAGGGGTATAATTTGTGACTTTTCTATCAAAGAAAGTGGGTGTTGACCCATCACGTTGAAATAACTTCGGCCACGGCGAGTCTGAGGCTCAGATCAATTAATGAGATTAAAAAAAAACAGTAGGATGAAACTCCGGTTGGCCCAAGTGAGCTCGCAAGAATGGAGGAAGATTTACATAAGCGATTTACTTACCTGGAGTGTGTAGTGAGAACAAGATGACTGTCAAGAGGTAGAATGGAAGAAAGAAGCTACAGTAAATGAAGTGATCACAAGGTGAATGACAGTATGAACATGGAACTTGGTACCGTTCGTCGGATCCCAACACTCTTAAAGGAATGAAATGGGAAAAACCATTACTGTGGTGACAAAGCCACGATTGTAGCGCCATTTCGCCAAATTTGAGTAGGCTTCGGCCGAGAGAATTGTCCATGTTAACGACATACATAAAGATATAGGGTATACATCTCTAACACTTAACGGGTACATTAAATATGCAGGTATTTTCACATGCTACATCAAATCAAAGCAGGAAAGCATACTGAAGGCTCGCAAGAACGCAGGCGCCCAGCACCCAGTTCGCAGAATGAAACTCAGCACCATTATTATTGGTGATAGCAGCACCAGGGGTGGCCTTCGCACCCGCAGTGGAAGTGCCAGATGCATGAAGCAAAGCCGTACTTTCTGCTTCTCCACCAGCAAGGGGCTGGTCCCACAAAAAGTCCGCTTCTTCCGCGTATGTCGGGTCAGCGTTAAGGAGGAAGGCAGCATATTTACCGTCGGGGTCACCATAGACGGCACCGACTGCCGCGATATTGGGATAAAGCTCATCCGCATAGGCTGCCTCGCCGGTCGCGGCTGCGTTGAGGGTCATGGCGAAGTCGAGGGCAGTCTTAATCGTCGAGCCTTCGTTGGTAGTTTTATTCCAGACGGATGCGTCGCCTAGGTATGTGGACAGTCGGGCGTTGGTCTAATGGTAAGTTTAGTGGCAAGAAAGACGGGAAAAAAGGTTCTTAAAACTCACAATCATGGCCGCGAGATTGTATGCATGATAATGGTAGGGGCGAGTCCGGACAGCTTCGAGAGGCTGAAAAAGTATCAGGACGTGATCAGGGAGAATAAAGAACTCGTTCCACTCGCCTGCTCTCCAGTGGAAGTAATTTGGGACATGTATTGCGTGGCAAAGTAGGTGGTCGTGACATTCAAGGCCCCGGCATTATCGCCAACGAGGATCTTCAAGGCCGCCACCTGATTGTACCAGAAGGTGCCGTGATTACTGGAAGGGTAAAAATTTAATGACATTGCTCGAACAAGTTAAGATGCGAACTGACTTAGGAGCGGCTTCCTCCTCAAGGGATATGGTTGCGGATTCGAGCCAGGCAATGTATTGAGTAGTCCAGGTATTCATCTCGTTGTCTAAATCGGAAGTCCAGTCCGTGCAGTTTGTCTTACGGAGAATTTCAATTGCGGTGACGACTTTCGCCATGCCCTTCAGATCACTATAGTGACGAAATCACTTTCAGAGTTCAAAGGTTCAGGCGATGGGATCACTCACAGAATACCAGTATGACTTCCTATTTGTCCATCCGGTCCACGCTCCATTTGAGCATAGTTCAGGTTAGGGTTCATTTTAGTAGCATCGTCGAGGAACCAAGTTTTGATGTAGTTGACTGAGAAAGATCAGAAAGAACGTCGTGACAGCTAAGGATGAATAGTAAACATACCGGTCGTCTGAGAATAGGAGGAGGAACTGTTGCTTGTAAGAGCAAACGCGATCGAATTGTAAAGGACGGCATCAGAGAGTGATTGGAAATTGCCAACGTCGTTGATGAGGCGCCCATCCGGGTTAAACTTGCCGTCGCGGGAAACATAAGGGCACGTTGTCCAGACTGCACAGTTGGTCAGCAATGCGCTTGAAAATGCGAAAAGAGAGATACTGACTTTGTTCTGGTGTCAGTTCCGTCGTGTTCCCAACACTCGAACAGTCAGGCCACCAACTGTACCGTCGCCGCCGAGATGAGCTAATCCCTATTTAAGAGCAATAAAGTGACGTACTAAGGAGCCCAGCTCATATAATCATGGATGTCGCCAGAGGGTGCGGTGACGTTTTTCTGTGTAACGCCTGCCAATCGTTGATTTTACGTCAATGTGACGCAGAAATGACAAAGACATACTCCAAGGTCCACCAGTAGCCGAGTCCTCCGCCCACTGCAAGATTGTCGCCTGTGCAGCGAGTGTATTATTCCCAAACTTTCCGGCGACGACGAAGTTAGGGTCCACAAAGTCGTTGGCGTACGATGAGTATGCCTGGACGAGGTCACCCACAATGAGAAGGGGTAAAAGTATAGAAGAAAAGAGTGACGATCGCATTGAAGCCCGAGTCTGGCTTGGTGGTATGGGTTGTGTGATGGTAAAGGAGAAGATGTGGAATACGCAGCACACTGGCCGATGGGTGGACCTGGGGTGGACGGTCGTCTGTGCCCGTGTTCACTATAGCCCCTTGGAGACTGCACGACAAAGCATTAATCCGCCCCTGAACCATCAAATTATGGCTTGGCGAAAAAATAAATAAAAGTGAAACATGCAAACGACGCGTCTCAGACGCGTCGTTACGCGCGAGATATAGGCAGAGTGGAAACCTGAACTGATGTGAGCTGTGGCGGTCAGTAACGTAAGAAATCAAGCTGCAAAATTGGTGAAGTCTTAAGGCTGTCGAGGTCAATCAAAATATCATGCAGTGATTGGTAATGGCCGGATCAATATCGGGTTTATATCACAGGCCATATGTACCGGGCACCCTATAATACCCCTGCTGGGTTTCAGTGATCTGAGATGTCTAAAAGTCAGCATCCACGCTCTGCGGGTTCATACAATAACGGGAGTTACGTCGACGCTCAATCCACAGGGTTTTACCGGTTTGCCCTGGCTGGTAGAGGGCCTGGTTGATCCAGGTGTCGAGGGCGTTTCGTAGCCCCCTACAGTACTCAATTAATTAGATGTGTGTGTGTTCACAATGTGTTCGGCGGGTGGGTGATAGCAGAGACATACTCGTTGTCATGCACTGGTTATTTCTTAAAAGGGAACACGGACACTCCACCTTGAAAACGATGTCTCTATTTCTTATGGTCCTCTTTGCTCTCTATTTTGTCTTTCCAATCCTCCATTCATGCTTCTCCGTTAATCGCTCTCCATTCTCCGTGTCTGACTCAGACCCTCTCAGACCCTGACCTGTCCAAGAAGTGCCGTGATCCGTCCCCGAATCCTCCTATCCCACGTCTGTCATTCCCCAGCGCTGGTATGTGTCAATTCCTCGGGTTTATGTGTATCGCCATTCATTTTAACAATCATTGACCAATGGCGCAGCGTGACGGACGACTTCATCCCAACAAGTTCCACTGAATCAATATGGCCCAATTCTTCGTAATCGCGACGAAGGGTGTGTCTCCTATTTGTCTTCTATTACTGATTTGCTCAATTTCTTACGCGATGCCAACGCAGCTTTTCGCGGCCCAATCCTCAGAGGTATGCGTCACTTTGTTTGATGAGGCGAGGCACTCTGGGTGTGGTAATGGATCACGGGCGGCGCGAAATGGATAGACGCGCGTTTTAACGTACAGGTGCGCGGTATATCGACATCCGAGAGCTCCAATAACTACTGACCACCACGGTCGCAACTTTAGAATCTGGGTGGGCGGTACTTCCTGACAGGCTGGCAACGCTTTGGTACGTTCCCAGACTTCAATCACAACCCCATTCCCGCCACTGTACACTGCTAACCCCCCCAGCTTACGACGACAACGACATCACAAAGCCTCCTCTGATGTCCACATCTATAACTCCTCGTGACAACATATTACAGACCTGACACTGACCCGTCGCGGCAAACAGTTTGGATGCTACGGATTGCCCTCGCAGTCTGAACCTTGGACAGCGGACGGTGAGGTATACATTATTGCCCTAGATGTGGTATTTCCAGTTTCCCGCAGCGATTGCACCAACTTGAGA
>JAFLHD010017875.1:0-19342 GCA_018856295.1 Blastosporella zonata
CCCTCAGGAAGCCCCCTATACCTCAAATTGAACAGACAAGGCTTGCGCGACAGAATGCAATTGGGATAGCACTAACTCGAAGTTCGTAGCATACTCATCGTGTGGGTGGACCAGCTGAGGAGGTTGACAGACATATATAGGGGCCAAGAGGGGTATATCCGTCGCGCCCATCACCGCAACTCATCCGTCCCAACGCTCTTCACCTCAGGTTTTTCCACAGTTTCAACTATGCATTATACATGGTCTGAGGCTTTCTTGCCCTGACCACGACGGATATGGAGACGTTTCGTCGGTGTGAACTTGTCCAAGAAAGTGTCAATCAAAAAGTTGGCCCCGAGTCCCCGACTTGCAGCTGCTCAGCTGACCATCATGGATACTTACACAATGCTTGAAATCGAAGCGCCTCCATCAAGTTCGAATGCCCTATTTAGCTTGGTTCCCCCTCAACTGGCATCGAGCGTGGTCTTACATTCTTAGCTGCCCCATATGATCACTCTTGAACGACGATGGAGCTTTCTTTCTCGCAGTATGCAGCGGGCGCACGCATCACTCAGGATGCCGAGCCTATTGGCGGAGAGAAGTGGTAGCCAAGCGCGCCTAATGCGGACGACATCAACTGGAACTACAGGACGCGTAAGTCCCATTGTCGATGTGTTCGACCGCGAGGAATACCGTCGGTCAATACCTCCAGAATGGTCGCATTTGCCGCTTAAATTGCGGTGGATCAAACCTGGTCTGGTGCGTACCATTTACACTCTTAGCGTTGCGTGGAGACTCATCTTGTTCAGTTTTTTGCAGGGGCTTCTATAGGGATATTCGCGATCTCGGCGTATCTGACGAACCACGATACCGACTCGTGTCTTTCAACATCTATGAATTCTCAGATATACACGTCGCAAGGGAACGAGGTGTTGCGGAGGCTGAAGAAAGCTCAGGTTCGCGAGGTATGTCGACAAATGTGCACGATCTTTAAAAATTTCATGTAATGACCACATCTTCCAAGACCTGGGCGAACACTCGAACCGATGTGACTTCCGGCGACTTGCAAACAAACGTATCTCTGGCTAGTCACCACTCTCTCCTATTCCTTCGCGCACACACGAGACCAGAAGCGATTGTGGTTGCCCTTCTATTGCCCATCGCCCTGGCATGGCATCTCCCCCGCCTACGTACCAGCCTATTTCGTCACTGGACACACTCATTCCGAAGCAGAAAGTCTTATACAATGTTGACAGCTATGTTCAGGTCAGTTATTGTCGTGCTCCACAGCAACCATGACTTACCTTTTCGCCCCAAGCCATCAACTCCCCTTTCAGTGGTTCAACCTGTTCGCAGCTTGTACGACAATACGTGAGCCAGTTGTAGTATCTCCGACTTGACATCCAACTAACAGTGACTTCTAGCGCTCGCGTCGACGTGGTTTATGCATGCGACGGATGGAGTGCAGCACGAGTCGTCGCCCTGGTTCCATTTCACCGCCTTTTGTTTAACAGGTGCCGTTCTCTACTTCCCATTACCGTCTACCCCTGTTAACAGACTTCTACAGCCGGGATGTTCTCTTTCATCGCGCCGCAGTGGATAGCATTTCTTCGGTTCAGAGCAGCGTTTCAGCAACTGGCACGCGGGATCCCGGGGCCTTATACAAATACGAGAATCAATAAATCCTTATCCTACGGAATGGGCGTCTCTGGTATCATTCACGCTTGTCTAACATTGGCAGTATGTTCCAACCCCGAGATCCCTGCTACGCATCTCATCCCTAAGATATCACGGGGCACCCTGTGGGCTGCAGTATGCGCCGTAGAGTCCGTGGGTATGTTCTTCCTGTTGGGAAACGTGGGATGGGCATCCAACTTGTGTGGTGTAGCGTTCGGAGCGGCGTATCACTTCTTTGGCCCGTCGTTTTGGGTTTCGGTACGGACGTTCATGCATCGCGTGCAGTTCCCGACGGCTTGGGAGTTGAGGCCGGGGGTGGGGAACACGCATCCGTATCCCGGGAAGTATATAACGGATCGTCATCCTCTCTTCAAGATGTCGTTTGGTGATGCGATGGGTTGGAATCCATGAGTAGGGAGATTGTGCCTCATGATTTTACGCGACCCTCCCAATACCAATTTTGTTTGCGGTGAAAGCTGCCCGGCCCCATGACATTGACTGGGAGGCAGACTTTACGGCTTCTGCAGCTGGGTTATGCTGAGGAATTTTGGATGAATTAGTAAGATAGGATCAGGGCTATCGGCTGATCTCGATCATCGGCCCGAGAGTTCTTGTGATCCAATTAATGACTCCGTTTTCTCACCTGAACGAGGACTTCCAGCTCTTATACATACCTACCAGCTGCAGGGCGTGATTATGTCTTCCGAAGAAGTGCGTATTTCATTCTGATCAGCAATTTTTGGGCAATTATCTGACCAAATCATACAGCAACGGTCTATTAAGGCATTGCCCGCCGAATTCTACACCGCGTTCCTTTCAGAAACTGCCAAAGGACGGAAGCCCAGCCCAAGTGATTGACGTTGCTTCATTCAAAAATCATATACTTATCATATCTGATACAAATGTAGTTCGCAGCCTCTTTCCTTTAGAGCACACCCCCGGGCTTATCTCATTACTCGCCGGAAAGCCGAATCCCAGTACATTCCCATTTACCTCATTTAGCTTCACGGCAACCTCTCCAGTCGACGATAGCGACATCTCTTTGAAGATTGACACCAATGAGCTAGCTCAAGGTCTCCAATACGGCGCCACGGCCGGGCACGAAGGTCTGTCGGAGTGGCTGTATGGCCTCCAAGAGCACGCGCATGGCCGAAAGAAGAGTGCCGATTGGTCTCTTTCTGTCGGATCGGGATCTCAAGACCTTATCTATAAGGTTCGTGACATACTTACTGTGGATCCGAAGTAGATCCTGATATCTCCTACAGGCTGTTGCGGCTCTCGTTAATCCTGGCGATCCTATCCTCGTGGAATCTCCTGTCTACGCGTGAGTGATCAAGCAGGAGCTCGCAATATGTACTAATGCTTCGTAGAGGTGTCATTCCGATGTTCCACACGCTCAACTGTGAGCAGGTCGGTGAGTACAGTCTTGTTGTAAAGGAGGGTCAATTGCTAACCTGTTATTATTGCAGAGGTCGAGACGGATGCGCACGGTATCAAGTCAAGTTCCTTGAGATCAATATTACAAGACTGGCCCGCCGGAAAGCCAAAGCCACGCGTTCTGTACACGGTTCCCGTAAGCCCTCCACAAACCCGTTGTGTCCAAATGTTCAACATATATGTGCAGTACGGCTGTAATCCAACTGGAATGACAGCGACCCTCGAGCGCCGCAAGGAGGTCCTTGCCCTCGCCCGCGAACATAATTTCCTCATCCTTGAAGACGACCCCTATTACTTCTTGTACTACGGAAAGGCAGCCCGATACCCCTCATACTTTACTCTAGAAGGAGAAGGATCAGAGACCGGACGCGTTTTGAGGTTCGACAGCCTCTCGAAGATCCTATCCGCGGGTATCCGGATAGGATTTGTATCTGGCCCCACGCGTCTACTGCAAGCGATCAACGCACACGTACGCACGCATCCCTCTCATCAGTTGTCGTGTCTGAAATTGATCTCGTAGTCCATAGACCGCAACATCAAATCTCCAAACGTCTTCACTTACTCAAGTTATCGTGTACAAACTCCTCCAGTCTTGGGGATACGACGCGTTCATCAAGCACACAGAGAAAGTGTCTGAATTCTACCGCGAAAAGCGAGATGTATTTGAAACTGCAATGAAGAAGCACCTCTCCGGTCTAGCCGAATGGGTCTCTCCAGAAGCCGGGATGTTTTTCTGGTACGTTCATTTTACCTCGCACCTAACCACTGTCTCGAGACTAACACATTGCACACTCCAGGTTTAAGCTCCTTTTGCCTGACGATGGTTCGGGCGACGGTGGTGATTCTCAGGCCCTAATCGCCGAAAAGGCCGTCCGTGAAGGCGTCCTTGCCCTCCCTGGTACAGCCTTCTTACCAAATGGCCGTAAGACTGCGTACGTCCGTGCTTCGTTCAGTTTACTAGGCGAGGAGGATGTAGATGAGGCTCTCAGACGGCTGGCAAATGTCATTAAGGGCGCTCGTGATTGATTGGTGAGGTATAGATAGGTAGAGCCATTTTGGAAAATAAAAAAGAATGGATTCAGATGGATTCTATCACAATTATTCTGTTGTCAAATTTCACGTGGCCTGTATGTACTGTAGCTGAAAGTTTGCCTTCGGAAAACTCGTTCAAAAGTACTATTTTGAGCTCAGCTCATTTCAACGGCCACTACAGAAGCTACCCTCTTCAATACATCCTTCTATTCCAGAGCCCACAGGGCTTCATGGAGCACTTCATTGAAAAGATAGTGGATGAACAAAAAGGAGGTCGTGGATGACAATTCCTCATTTGCTGGTGAGGTGAAGGACCTTCCGGAGACCTATGGAGGCCATTCCGCGAACTCAAGGACACAAAAGTGCTAGAAGATTGGGAAGACGCACACCGATGAACCGATTTGGAAGAGACAGATACGTATAACAAAACATTTTTTTCTTTTCTCTACTACCCATATCATTTTTTGGAGAATGGGTGAGTGTAAGACTTTTGCCTTACTACATATTTACAATACCCCCATGACAAGTACATAGAACACCACAGAAGAAAAGTTGGCCTTTTTTCTCTAACCACCATGTCCCATAGCGTACCTATGATCACGAAATGCCTAGACCCTAATCACGGTAGTCCTCTTGGCATGTAATAATCGGTGGTAACTTCCAACCCTGGCCCTGGTACCACCAAATGCACTCGAGTTTGTTTGCGTGGAAGAGGCGAGGAAACTGTGGCTCTAACTGCAAGAATGGATCCTTGTCATCATCTTCACCGTTGGTATACAGGTAGAGTTCGAGGGATTGGAAATTGGCGAAACAGGGGCGCGAAAGTGCTACGTCTGATCGCGTCCAAGTGTTGAGTCCAAGTAAGTTGAACGCACGGCGCCATGAAAGCTTTGGACCCAAAAAAGTCAGAGAAATCTTCCGCAAAGGACGAATCGTTGTCAGCGTTGTGTTGACCTCGACCAACGAAGCGATAAAGCGGGGGGCTTCTTCTGGATCATCCTCGAAATCCTCAAATAAGGTCCAAAGACACAGCTCTTCAAGGTTATATAGATCAATATCAGTTGCTGAAGCATACATTTAAATTCATTCGTAATGTCAACAAACAAATTTTGCTTACCAGTTGGCAACTGGCAGGCCCTGATATCGAGGAATCGAAGGGATCGTTGTGACTGACTCATGAGGGAGAAGATCTCCGTGGAATACAGGAAGGTAACACGAAGGGTCCTCAGCTTATCTAGGACTGATGAACCGATGATGGTCCTTGCGCATGGATCGCAATCCAGTTCCAGATAATCGAGTGCACAGGTTGAGGGCGGACGGATCGGGGATGTTTCTTCCCCATGATTATGGACATCAATGTTGTATGGCCCGATGTGCTTCAATCGCTTGAGCTGCGGGCAGGATAAAATATATCTGAGAGGCATGTCATTGATCCACCCAAATCTAAGGGACGTGAACGTGGGCGATCGAAACGTCTCCAGAAGCGTCGCTTTCAGAAAGTCGGGAAGATGAGCGAAATATTGGCATTCTGCAGCACCTACAGAAAAGGCGCACAAGTTCGATGTGGCCCTCAGAATGGATGAGAGGTCGTAGGAAATGTCGGACATCATGATACCCGAAAGCTTCAGCTTTCGAATGTATGTTGAGAGATGGGGGCTATTCTGCAGAAGGCGCGCTAGCTTTGCGGGGGTCCTGAGTTCGCATTCATCATACATGAATCTGGTTTTGTATCCAAGGAGGATTTTGGCAAAGAGAGCTTTCTGGCAACGCACCAAATTTCGGCGAGATACAAGGGCATACGATCGCAATGTTAACATTGGCACCCTGTCGTATTTGCAATTGGAGACTTCAAAGTCGTGAACGAGTTCATCGGCAAAGAGGTCAAGGATATCTACCGGAAGCGATACCATGGTACAACTCGGGGGAACTGACAAGAGATAAAACAAGGACGAGGTTGAAACACAAACTAACATCCAAACTGCTTATAAATCACATCGTGCAGTTGTGCGCTTTATTACTTAGCTCTTTAGATTTTACATACCAAAAGATAATATATATATGTTCTTGATCCAAGTACCACCCAACCTGGTGATAACAAAAGCTAAGAACAGCAATTTCATGGAACACAAGTCAATAACATCAGTAGCTGGGCCCAATAAACATTATCTTTTAGCATTTAAGGCATAGTTTTAGATATGGAAAGATACTTGGGTAGCTCAATTGCAACGGAATCAAGTAGCCCTGACACGACTGACAATCAAATAAACTGTACAAAAAATAAGGTCTTGTGCATAAAAAATTTAAAATGGTGAAGGAGTTCTGGGAGGCAGGCTGTGACGCAAGAATAAATAATTACAAAAGGATCGAACGTACAGACCCGGTAGACTACCGTGTGGGGAGCAGGGCGAGTTCGAGGTTGAGGCGATCGAAAATTTGATGAGGAATGGGTCGTAAATTGGAATAGGATTGAACAGAAAGAACGACGACTAGCAAAATCGGAGTGGTTGTAATTGGGGGCCTGGGGCATTGCAAAAGTTTTCTGTCAAGAAATTCACATCATGCCAAATTTGGTAATGATTGATTGCCTGGAAATCGAGAAAAATAAACTGGATGGTAGTATTCAGAAAATGGAATACCTCGATCTCAAAGCTTGCAGGCGTGGATGATGTCACTATTTTGAACTTTCTGAATTAGGAAATACCATTATTTATGACTGTTTGGTAGTCAGAAACATTGTGCTTGCATTGTTCGGGGTTGAACAGTGGTGGCCAGTTGAAATGGTACAGTAACTCGTAAATCTTAGCCCCTTGACTCTATTTTTCTGACATGGTGCGTGCTGACTTGTATTTCTGAACTGCTCACCATTTCACCACTTTTCTTAGGCAACTTTTGGTAGAAACAGACAGTCCATTGCGGACATACAGCAACAACTTCAAGAAATCTTTACGAACCATCCAAAAACCCATTGGAACGACGCAGGAGAACCAGTTATACCAGCCGACTGCCTGGTTGATGTATTTGACGCCTTCCAGGAGGTTTATCAGGGAGTCAGGCTCCTCGATGGCAACGAAACCGATCTGTTCCAGGCTTTCCTGAACCAGAACCCTGGTCTTCAGTGTACACCAGCCATATTGGTCCAATATATTGCTCAGAAAACACAACACAGTCCCCCCATGAGCCCAAACAATTCGTCGGAAGAGGGCTACGAACGCGGTCGCTCGAGCGATCGTGATGACGACAGCGATTCGAACGGCGGGACGAGCAGTCGTCAGTCGTCGGTTGGGCCACCACAGACCCCGATGTCGGCCAAGTCGCTGTTCGACGGCGAGCGCAGGCAGCGTTCGGGGCCATTGACGAAAGAGGCACCGTCTAGCTGGACGACGAAGCGGCCTCAACCTGCCCATAGGCGCAAGAGCGATGCGGGAAGCCGCAGTGATTCCGAGGCAAGTTCTCACCCTATAGTCAAAAGAATATTAATTTAACCGTGCCACAGTCATTCTCAGCGAGCCCAAGTTCATTCGGACGCACACCCAGTCGCTCGCGTGCGCCCTCGAACCCCACGTCGCCCATGATGTCCCCGCGTATGAACGTGTTTTCCTCCCCTGTCACGTCTCCTGTCTTTGGCAGGCCGCCGTCTCGGCCGCATTCGCGTGCCCAGTCTCAGCCGCAATCCCACTTCAACACCTTTGCCGACGCCGACGAAGACCACACCATCGACGCGACCCCGCAATACGACTACCGGGGGTCCCGGGAAGGGGGGATATCGTCGATGCCGATGCCGCGGACAGAGGATGACGAGGACGAGGACGAGGTCGCGTCAGGGCTTGTTATGGACAGGAACATGGCGAGCTCGACGACGTCGATGGAGCCGATGGTCAGGGTGGATGTGCTGCAGCGGGCCAACACGGAGTTGGGCAGGAAGCTCCACGAAGTGGAGAGGACGCTGCAGAACAAGCTGCTCGAGCACGAGTCGGAGATCGAAGATATGGAGGCCCGTCTCGAGGAAATGAGGATGGAGTTGAACGCAACCAAGCGCGAGGAGAAGGAGCTGCGGTCAAAGGAGGTTCGTTTCACCTTATTTTTCTTCTGCATACCCGGTGTTGACCTGCTGCTAGCGGCAAAACATGACCCAAATCGGGTCACTTGAAGTCGAGATTGCAAAAGTAACCAAGGGCCTGGAACACGCGCGATCAACGTACACGAGCTTACAGCGTCAGTACCAAGAACAATGTGGTACGTTGCTCCCATCTCTATTCTCTTCTACATGCTCAATCTAACTTTCATCTCTCAGCCGCATCCGAACGCTACCGTGACGAGCTTCGACAGCGCGAAGAGGTCATCCGATCCCTGCGCGACGCCGCCTCCCTGCACGAGATGGAGAACGCCAAATGGACCAAGGAGCACGAGTCATACGAGGCCCGCATCGCGATGCTTGAGGACGAGCTTGCGATCGCACAGCAGGCGCACGCGCAGCTCGACGAGCAGAAGCAGGAGAACCTGCTACTCAAGGAGACGATCGACCGCATGCGCTTCGACATTGACGAGATGCGGAATAACGCGGTGGTGGGCACGAATGGGAGTGGGCACTCGAGCGCGGCCAATACGATCAGCAAGAGTTTGGGTGCGGAGCTTATGGGGAAGATGAAGGGTGGATGGGGGATGGACGAGGATGATGAATCGGCCGTGGAGGAGGAGCTGCGGGAAGATTCATTGGAGGTGGAGGAAGGTGAGGACACGGAGGGCGAAGATGTTATTCAGACTATCATTACGCGGACAAAGCGCGTAGGTCTTTTGAGTTTGGCTCCTCGACGATCTTATATTGACTTATTTTGTAGAAGGTCGCAAGTCGGGCCAACAAGAGTGGAATCGAGACCAGGACCTTTGAAGAGACCAAGGAGTACTCCGACAGCTCTTGTCAATATGACCCGCTTCTTTTCTCCGCAACACACGAGACACAAACCGACCCGGAACCCAAAGTCCTCCTCGTCTCCTACAGCACACAAACCGAACCCCCGCGTCTTGTAACTTTCGCAACTCAGACGGAGCCCGAACCTGAACCTGAGAAACCGCCCACAATGGTGGAGATGGAGGTACAGACCGAAGAGGCTGAAGAGGAGGAGGAAGTAGAAGTAGAAGTAGAAGAACCCCCATCGCCTCCCGCAGAGCAAGTTGAAAGTCTTGCTTCGTCCTCATCGACTATCCTCCCCCCGACGCCCCGAGCGCGCCCGCAGATTCTTGAGCCCCACGACGAGCCCCCCGCGTATAACCAGATCAACCCCGAGGAGCACGAGGCGCGCGAGTGGCGTGCGTTGGCGGAGACCCTCAAGAAGTACCACCCCGGCACGAAGATACCCTTCGAACCCGTCGAGGGCGGCATCTCATCCGAGGCGATCGAAGAGTGGAAGACGCTCAAGGAGGAGCTGGGGGTCGACTGTCTCGTCATCGACAAGATCATCGAGAGCTCCCAGCGCGCCAGCCCCAAGTCCCCGAAGGATGGCAAGCGCCGCACAAGTCGATTCTACAACATCTACAACACGTATGTGTATGGCGACAAGAACCCATCCTCCGCGACGAGCATGGCGACGCAGGCGGTACTGTGGATCGGTGCGTCGGCGCTTGTGCTGCTAGCTGCGAGCCCGTATATGGTGCCACAGTATGCTGTGCCGGGCGGGCCCACGTACTACGACCGCGCGGCGTGGAGCAGCTTCAACTCGATGCGGGCCACGGGTGAGGGATTTTCGCCTGACAGCACTGCGGCAGTCTGGAACTTCCTTGGCCGGGTAGGCGGTGGTGCGGCGCGCATCGCTCGTGGGTGGCCGACATGATATAATTACCACCCTACCCCCGCTTAGCTCGTTCGTTAAATTTCAACCCCCCCCCCCCCCTGTCATATATGCTTTCTCCTTCCATCTCCTTCTGGAGCCCCATACACATGCCAACATGCAACCCACCCTCGTTTTTGACTGTCTATACTTATGATTACCCAGGCCCTACGCTCCCACTCCTCCTCGCCACTCGCAATGGTTGATGTATCGTCATCAAAGCATGGGGGTCCAAACATACTTCCTCTCGTCCTACCTTCAGTCTCATCGCTGCTTGGGGAGAAGCCTGCGCTCGTAGGTGAAGGGGGAGAGGTAGCGATGTTCGTTGAGAGGCGGGAAGGAGTTCGGGGAGCGAAGCGGTCGCCATATACCCCGCTCAAGGTACTGGTGGCGGCACCGGACAGGATATAGTCATACGAACTCAAGCTGATTGCGTCTGTGAACTCGGCGGGATGGTCACCCTGGCCCCAACTCGAAGCACGGCGGTCAGCCGTAAGCAGTCCATTCTCGGTGTCCTGGCTTTCTGTACGGTAGTGACGGAACACCTCCTCGCTCCGTCGAGTGATGGCAGCAGGGGAGGAGACATTGGCGGCCGCACGATATGTGGCGGAGACGGCGGTGCTCGAACTGCTCTGGGAGAACTTGTTCGGTCGCCATTGTTTGATGTTGAAAATGTTGGCGAAGCGTGAACGGGGCCGCTCGCTTGTCGCTGGGCTGGTGGAAAAAATGCTGCTTCTGTTCATGCGCTCCGTTGTGAGTAGCGTCCCCGATCCCCGCCGTGCTTTGGTAGGCGTCGGTATAGTGCTAGTGCTGCGGAACGCGTTCCCCCTGGCCGCGATCGGCCACGGTTCGGTTGACTTTGGCCTCACGTAGTTTTCCCCGGTGGGTGGGCGCAGTTGGCCGGTAGTACGTTGCTTCCCCTTGTCTCCCTTACGTGCATTGGAGGAATGTGGATTGTGCGGCAGCCGTGCGCTTTGATGTCTGCGTATCCTAGCGTTCGGCTCTGATTGCACTGCCCCGCGAGAATCTGAAGTATCTTGTGCTACATTTTTCTGTTCACGGCGGCGGAAGAGCGACGAGACTCGGCGAGCGACCGTGTTCCAGTTCCACTGGAAGCGGATGGCTGACATTGCGTCTGACGTTTCATCAGCTGATACGTCGATCTTGCTCTGCGGCGTGGTGAGCTTCAGCCACTGGTCAGGTTCGGGGATATCACGGAGAATCCATTGGTGACGCTGGAAAGAAACAGAACCATATAACAGACCATGTGTTACGACTGGTGCCCTCAAATTCTCGGAAACAACGCGTACCTTGACTTCATCGAGTGTAATGCGGTCTCTGAGATCTTTCTTGAGCAGGCGGTCAAGAAGGGATATCACCATGGAACCTTGGGTGCTCTCGCCACTAGGATGACGTCCCCCAGTTGGCACGCGATCGGAGCACATAACCTCGTCTGCAGTCCAATCGAGGTTGCATATGGAATTGTATAAGCTCCATTCCGTGCCAGAAGCTGCAGCGTCGGCAGCGAAGGGTGTCTTGCCAAACAGCAGACAGTAAAAGGTGACGCCTAGAGCCCAGATGTCAATAGATTTGGTGATGGGCGGGCGTTGACCAGTGTTGATACTTTGTGAGGACGTGGCGTGAGCGAGGAACGAAGGACCGGCTACCGGGACGTCGCCCGAGGAAGATGACCCCGGGGACGGGTCATTCGTATGTTCGTAGACAATTTCCGGAGCTAGAAACGAAGGCGTTCCTGCTCTCCTGGTCAGATCGGAATCGTCCAGAAGGATATCCTCCGTGACTTCTGCGGCGCCTCCCGTTCCTGCAGCTGCGAGACGCTGGGCGTAGGAGAAATGTGATACACCGAAGTCCGCTATCTTCACCTGGCGTCTATCCGCCGTCCATAGGAGATTAGCGGGCTTTATGTCACGATGGATGATTCCTTGATGATGAACTGGGGCAAGTCAGTTGAAGGTAAGCTGGGGTTCACAGGGCTGGTGACGTACGATATTCAAGACCGAGAACTGCGTCACGAATAATCCGTCGTGTTTGGTGAGAACTGAGAATGGGTTCCTGGTTCTCGTTCGTCCACTTGACCTCGCCACCAGCCAGAAATTCCATCACTAAAAAGCGGTTCATGTAAGCGATATGCACTGCCAACAGCACCCAAAAACTTTTTCCACTTTCTTGCGAAGATAACGAGGACCAAAGATGAGCAAGACTTACCCATGTAGATTTTATCCCTCGTTCGGTCATCTATAATCTCGTAAAGCCTGACGACATGGGGGTGGCGGCACTTTTTCATAATGGCAATTTCCTTGCGAATTTTTGCCTCCGTGGTGCCTAGCCGGTCCACGAGAGGCGTATGTGCAGAAGTAGGAAGGCGCTGCTGTCGCAACTGTCTAAGCTGTTTTGCGCGCGGATGATCGCGTTTTACAGACTTCATAGCCTATTTTGAGGTTAATTGAGCACCTGCCATCACAAGATGGAGACTGACCACTGGAACAAGCCGATCTGGGTGGCCTTGGGGTAGTTTTGAATTAAACTGATAGCACAGATGGACCTCGCCGTGGTGGCCGTCGCCAATCTTTATATGGCGGTAATAATTGTTGAGCATAGGCCTACGAACATAGTCATAGTGGGCATCGAGACGGTCTGTTGTGACGACATCATCTGGGTCAAAGGGAGGCTTGCAGGACTGAAGGGCCGGGTCTTTGTCGAGGCTCATGTTGAATTCAGCTTCATGGGAGAGTAGAAGAAAGAAGAAAGTTGGAACAAGTCGCGTTGACCGTTGGACTACACAGGAGTAACGTCTTTTTGAAGATCATGAGAGGTCTTCCAAATCTACTTTGACAGGACCCCGAACACTCTCTCATAGCCTAATTTGGTACACCCCAACTTTACTCCTTGTTTCTCCCGACCTTAGCGAGCGCAGGTACATTTGTCTTCTTCTTCTACGCCTTGCATTACCTACAGCTACCATGTTAAATCCCTTCTCCAAAACGCATGCCCCGCGTATTTGGGGCAACAAGTATGGTGTTTAGCCACTTACCGCTTCGGCATGCTGTCCACATCCCTGCAAAACCAGAAACAGGGCACAGATCAGTATCACAGTCAGTTCTGGTCGAATAAAAGTAGAACGTACAGCCCAGGTCGTCTTCTTACACGTCCCGCATGTTGTGAGACGGCAAACGTTCACGGGGGAAGATTCACTAGATTCGGCCATTGCTACAAATGGGACCGGTCAGTCATCAAGATCTAAGTATTGCATAATGTCGATCAATGACGATCCGTTGTCGCTCACTTGGTTCGAGATTAAAGGATGTTCAATGACTTGGCTGCGATTTGGATGTGGGGATTAGTGAAAATGTTTGTTGACTTGCCTTTGGCGATCGCTGCCAGTCCGCAAGCTGCCGAATGATAAATAACATGCGTGCTCTTTCCTCTTCATCTAACTAAACTTGGGTACATATCACCACAATCTCTTCTCATACCCATGTCACATCAGAAAAGGGTACCCAAACGATAGCCGACGTGGGCAGCAAGATAGACCTCTCAACGCAAGAACCAAATATTGAAGGGGCTCCACTAGTTACTCGGCCTGATCCCTAGTTGTGGCACGATACCCTCTTTAAGCTTGATACGTTTTGATAGAGTAGAGTCCTTCCGATGCCGGTGGAGTTATGCCACCCCATAATTCCTTTTTTTAGAAGACCCCTTTCCATATACAAGTCGAATGAAGTTGATAGATCCTCACGTAAACCAGAGTGATAGGACAATGAAGAGGTGTGCCGCATGGATTTATCTCGAGGGTAGGGATCAAAGAATCGCCACGTTGTGATATAGGACCCTGGCCGGTGAATTACTGTGTACAAGATGCAAGTCTCCGACAATTCCTGTGTGTATACATCCGGCGCTAATCAAGGGTCCTGTAATTAACCAAGTCAGCTTTCAACGATATGTATATGTACTTAGGAAACTTGTGTATGTAAAACACAGGGGATGCCGCCACCTCGTGTGCTTTTTCATGAATCAATCTCACGCCAATGCATGATAGATGCACCCACATAAAATCCACCGATCGCAGTCACGGTCGCTCGCCCCCTCGCGACCCCGCAAAACCCCGACGCTAGAGGAACCACCTAGCCCGATGAGGCAGGCTCGGTCGTTCAAGCATGCAGTAAGTCGACAGCTCGCATCTATCTATTGAGCGCATTGACTATACCCCTTCCCTATTCGAGAAGCGGACATTACTCATCTTCTAGACGCTCGGCATCAAGTCTGTCCCTGGCAGCACCAGGACGCCACGCTCCACCCACGACAATCAGCATGAATGATTTTCTCAAAATCACCTTCGATCGTACATGAATTATTGCCCAAGAGCAATACAACCCCTGCGCAGTCGAATTAATTGATTGCTATACTGTAACGAGGATGAATAATGAATTGTACATACGGTGGCGAAACTATTATCCACAACGTCTCAAGCCACTCATGGTAAGAAGCCCGTCTATGCAGGACAAATGACAAGTGGGTACACGTGAAAAGGGTGCAAAACACGGCCTACATGCCAATCCAGAACCTACGGCTTAGGGACCGAGGCAAACCTTATGCGCCTCACCGTGGTCATGGTGATGAGCCAGAAGTAAGACAGAGGAAGCACGGTTGAACCAAGGCAGAGGTAATAATAGGGGATCGCATCTGCGAAAATAGAAAGAGGGTTGTTAATTTGACTGTTGAGCATTTTGATATCGTGGAGAGGCCAAATGAGCCCTAGCTTCGAAAAAAAAAATCGTGATTCTCCAATGAGCCGAAGGACTTGCTCGATGTGCATGTCAAATCATGGTTACAGGCGCACTATCGTCGTGGCCGACCTTTGATGAGCACGGAACGATCGCCGATTTCTTGCGTGGGATGAACAGGAAACGGTAAAGAGGACCCGAGGTTTAGGCGACCCAAACCGGCCATTTCTCGAGGATAGATCGGAGGGAATCGAGTCAAGATGCCATCTTTGCGTGTCTCCCTCTGCTTTGCAACCCCCAAACACAAGCCCGATCAATTTCACCCGCGAGTGATGCGGCACCAACAATTTGCAATGTAACTGACCGACCAGGGGATTAGAACATCTGTACATTTCACCCTCTGTAAAAGCAAGCTTTCTTACGTAGATCGGAATCTCCACCCTAATATGCGGAAACTTACACGTATTCAACCTGGTAACTCAAAGAGCATGGCGTTTTCAGGGTTGACCAAACAGTGACAGATAGCCTCCTCATAAAGCCGACTGATAGCAAGGTCGCGTGCCTGAGACCTCGCCCCCTCCAGCAATTCAATTCGGTTGATCAAGGACCCAGGATCAATGAACAATTTGCATTGTTTTGTAGCCACGGGGTTATTCCTGGAGCTCTCGCACCATGCGGTAGGGGTTGTGGTAGCACCGATATCGGCACCGTGCTACAGGCATAAGCTACATTTCCCAGGTTGGAGCGCGTGCGGTGATAACACGAGAATGCTTCCCAGCGAGAAGCCATATCAGCCTGGGCGAATTTTCTCAAGGGAAGGGGTTGTAAACTATGACAGAGAATATCAGATATTCAAATATAGGTGCTGACACACGAAGCGGTGGCCTGAGGGTCAGGGCTCGCATGTATTATTAATGCGCTTGAGCTGGGATTCCGCGTGATGGCAGCTTCAGAGGGGGAGGTATCGAAACAAGGAGTCCATTGGCAAAGACTATGATGTCGGGGGTGTGCGGGCAACAAAGACTTGGGAGGAATCTAACTTCAATACAATCACGGGCGCAGTGTCGGGGGTATCAGAAGACCCAGCGATTTCGGAGTTTGGCCTGTGAGGTCTAGATTATGTGGTGTTGGCATGAGATTGTCGGTCGTTGAAATTTTGAAAGATTTGGGGTGAGGAATTCAGGTTACACACACCCGGCACGTTAACGTTGTGATTGGGGATAAGTACGTTTTTGAAATTTGTTTAAAAGTCAGGGTCATCCAACTGAATGGGTTCAGGTGGCGATGGAGACTGGGGGACCGATAATGTGACGCGTCCTGGTTCGTAAATTATGTGCTCCACTGTCGCCGTGTTTAAATGGAGAGGTGCTGTAGTCTCGTTCCCATCTTCTACTTAATTCTCAAGACAGTCGTTCAAAATAGAGGTGCTAGACACAAACTGAGGATCCAGATGCTTCAGAAACCTTTCGGAAATTATAAGGAAGTCGGATTGCTGACTTCATTCAGACTTGCACCAGCCAGAAAGGCATATCAGAATCACGCATTCAATCAAGGACATCCACTGCGCCACTTTTGTTCTTACTGTAAGTAATACTCGCTTGCCATTCGGTAGGTATTACATATATTGACTCTCGTCCCTTGAGTAATTGAGGGGGTTCGTTTCTGAATCGGGTTCAGGGAGTCGAATGGAAGACAAGTGAAAGAGACACGCATGCATAAGTCATCTTCCTTGGAGTTGTGAATGGAAGAAGGCTTTTCTGGATTGCAATACAAGGCGGATTCAAAGCCACAAGACTTCGCGCCAAGAACTCATTGTTGCCAAGCAAGGGCCAACAACAACGGCGACTTCGAACCAACCTCGTTTGTTGAACGATTCCTTGCAGAATTCCCATGGACACTCCACGATATATATGATCAGATTCTTTCTCGTTTATTCCCAGTCTTGTTTCACGGTCAACACACAACTGCCTGCCTACTACGTCTCCCATGGTCGCGCAACTAATTTGACTCCAGATACCTGGTCATTCTGCAGTTTCTGAAGCCCCCCGATAATCCCCTCGAGACCGCCAGTCAACACCTGGAATCTGTTGGGCTACGAAAACATGAGGACGAGTGCGAAAAGTCGTCAAATGATCCCACACTCACAATGATCGCGCCCTGCTCCAACAGCTGTGAAAGCTTGGCGTAGAGACCCTCGAGAAGCTCCTTGTTCTGTGGCAGGCGAAGGATTCCGGCGACTTGAATGTGACCAATGTCATTGCTCTTCGTGATCGCCAAGTTCAGGACAGTGATCAGGTTGCCGCCGGGGACGAGGAGGTCATGCCCGGTCTGCTGCGTTGTTGCGGAAGATATGGCGTCGTATATAATGTCAATGGGCTCGTTTGTCAGCTTCTTGATCTCTACTTTGAGCGCCTCGGTAGAGAGGTTACGATCGAGGACGTCGGTCGCTCCAAGGGACTTCAGGAAGGGGGTGTGCTTGAGGGATGCAGTGGTGATGATGGGCGAGAACCCAGAAAGCTTGGCGAGTTGAAGGGCTGAAAATCATCGTTTGTAAGTCCCCCTTCAATCTAGTGCGCGAAATGTGAGACTTACCGAATTGCCCCACTGAACTAGCGCCACCGAGCACAACAATTGGCTTCCCGGCATATTTGCCCTGGTTGGCAGTCTCGGTTGGCCATGCGAGACCCAGACCATGGGGTTTGTTGTTATAGAGGCCTACGTAGGCAGCGGTGAGTCCAACGGGAATGGTGGCTACATCTTCAAAGGATAACTTCGAGGGAATCTGGATGTCGTTGTCAGCTGCGTCCTACGCTGTAGAACCGGTGGGATCCGTGCCTTGGCAGTTGTCGCAGCAAAAATAAGCGCATACTGCTGGAAACCTGCAGAGTCGGAATCGAACGTTCCTTGGGCGAAACTGGTTGGAGTTCAGCATGCAATCTGAATCAACAAAATTTGGAAAAGACGACGAACACTCTATCTCCTTTCTTAAACGCAGTCACCCCATCACCAAGCGCTTCGACTTCACCGGCTATATCCGTTCCAAGGACAGCCGGGAATTGCGTGATAAACGCGCCGTACTTTTGGATCTTCCAATCGACGGGATTGAGGCCAGACGCCAAAACTTTGACAAGAAGCTGGCCTGGTCCAGGCGTGGGGACGCCTCGCGAACCAAGAACGAGTTTTCCCTGCTTGGATTCAAGGAGAAGAGCTTTCTGAGTGTTACCAGACATTCTGTAGACGATGGCTGAGATGATGATGGTGGTGAGAAAGAATAAGACAGTGCGTCGCTGCATATATAGAAGAGGTGGCACTGGTGAGTAAGCAAAGTTGCTCTAATTAAGGTGTCGATGGTGTCAAGGCTGACGAATCTGTCGCAGTTGGGACATTGAGCATCTGCGCCTGATTCTTGATGAGACCAAGGTTTAATATTTAATACTTGACATACGTCGTAGACTCGTAGTTGACTTGGAATCCGGGTAAATTTGGACTAGACACCTGAACATGACATGATGTCATGGTTAGTCAGTCAATCATCCAAAAATAAATCACAATATCAGGAGAAAAAGCCACCAATATAAGTTTAACGATGCGCCTGAAGGGCCGAAGTCTTGATGCAAGGCAAGCTGAAGTCTAAGTTGGTTAGATGATCATGTGTGGCATTTGCCAAACATGTAATATTTTTCGAGTTTGGAATGTCAACAACTTACAAGCTAGTAGCCTGCAGGGAACTTGAGCCCCTCTACTCGCATTTTTTACGTTCATCTTCCAACAGAAGGCTTTTGCAACGCGGTCTTAAAGTGTACTTAGTAAGATATCTGGTTGAACAAAACCAGAACAAACAAGTTCAAAATCTTGTTCCGACTTCGTCCCCTCCTCGTCTCTGCTCAGTTTCCGCCATCATGGTCTCACTTCCGCTAGAAATTATTGACCTTATCGCCGATGAAGTCGTTCATGACTTTCAAGTCTCCGAAGAATTACAAGTGATACCAACGTTAACGTTGCGATCGTATGCCCTTGTATCTCGCCGATATTTGGTGCATTCCCAGAAAACTCTCTTTGCCAAAATCGTCCTTGGACCCGAAAGCAGGACCCCCGCACAACTAGCGCGCCTTCTGCAGAATAGCCCCCATCTCTCAACATACATTCGAAAGCTGAAGCTTTCGGATATCATGATATCCGACGTTTCCGACGACCTCTCATCCATTCTGAGGGCCACATCAAACTTGAGCGCCTTTTCTGGCAATTTCGCAGCAAATGAATCTTTCGTTCATCTTCCCGAAATTTTGAAAGCCACGCTTCTGGAGACGTTTCGATTGCCCACGCTGGCGTCCCTTAAATTAGAGTGGATCCGTGACATGCCTCTCAGATATATTTTATCATGTCGGCAGCTTAAGCGATTGAAGCATGTGGGGACATGCAACTTTGAAGACGATGCTCATGAGGAAGACACACCCCTCATCCATCCGGCCTCAACAACCTGTGTACTCGATCTTCTGAAACTGCATTGCGATTCATGCGCAAGGACCATCATCGGTTCATCGGTCGTAGATAAGCTGAGGACCCTTATTGTTGCCTACATATCTTCCAATGCGCTCTTCTCCCTCATGAGTCAGTCACAACGATCCCTTCGATTCCTCCATATCAGCAGCTGCC
>JAFLHD010017876.1:0-16254 GCA_018856295.1 Blastosporella zonata
TACAGTCAATCTCTGATTCTCTATTATAGTTTTTACAAAGAGGAACTCGCAGGCGAGACGGTGAACTATATTTACAATCGGGCAAAGGTAGAAAAGAGTGATTCTCTTACGATCCTCTCGACGGTTGTAGACGAGTTGCTCGAAGCCAGCGATAATATTGCTAGGGCGTTGTCAAATATTTCCCCGGAAGCCCTGGATGCATGGAAGACCTTTGAAGCAGGCGTGATGTGAGCACACATTCATATTCCATCAGGATATTCCATCAGGCTTACAAGACCCCTCCCTTTTCAGTGCCTGGCACTTGCAGCAGGACCGATACAAGCTCAAGGGCCTAAAATTTTAGTTTAATTTTGTCGTTTACTCCTACATACCCTAATGGCGAGTCGATCTGTAACATTTTATTTCGTGAATGCCGGATCGAGAAGAGTCGGAAGTTGCATTCAAAACCAGTGACAGAATAAAGACGTAAGGAGAATCAGCGGGTGCCACCATAGTATACCAGATACAGCATAACAACGCGGCCGTAAGCTACAGTTATACATAGAGTAGTCCTACTCATCCTAGAACCGATAGATGGGTGCTTCGCAATTGTGCACGACATTCTCCCGTAGTAATAGAGCGTGGAGCTATGGATACAGTTTCCAGTCCTCCGTCTCGTCGCAATGGAAGATCTCGAATCGCTGTTTGGGGGGATTTGTGGAGTCCTCTTTCATCTTTCTCTGATTCTTCTTGGGTCCAAGAAGGATGATTGAAGTCATCGTCGTCTTTATTTTCTGCAGGGGCAGGGAAACCCTCGGGGTGCGTGATTTCATCCTCGTGCCCATTCTGAGAGGAGTGAGTCGCGAATGTGCCAGTGCGAGGTTTTTTGTGGGGATGACCAGTGTATTGGGAGTCCAAGTCCTCGTAACTGCCATCTTCCTTGACTACTTCATATTGACGGTCCAGACTCTCTGACCTACGACGCTTGGATCGCGGGGTCGCGGGTCGCATGGAACACGGGGGGAAATCATCATCCTTGTTCCCACCATGACTGTTTCTGTCGGAGGAATCAACGCGATGGGATGACTTAGGGCGCTTGATCGGAGTGAACGCATCCTCATCCTGAGCGCTGTCCCGAGGGCGTTTTACAGCAAAGGAAGCGTTTCTGCGAGGTCGGCTGGGGGTCTCGTACTCTGCGGACTCCCTAGAATGTGAAGTTAGTGAGGATGTTGAAATACACCGGTAGATGAACTCACGAGTTATTGTGTTGGCGCTCGTTGTTGCCAGTATCGCTCCACCCCCATGCGTGGCCATCTCTACGATGACCTCGTCCTCCGTCATCCCCATCGTCTCCGCCCTGATTCCCTCCATCACTCGGATAGTGTCCTAAGTAGTGAGGACATTCATCGCCATCCTTTGAACAGTCTCTCTCATCATCTGGACTACTTCCTCCGTTATCCGCATATTTTCCTCCATCCTTCGGATAATCACCGCCTGCACCATTCCCATTCCCATCCCCTGATTCATCATCCGACTCAACGTAATCCGACCCATACTCCTCCATATTCCTTGCATCCCTCTGCACCGCCTCTAACCACTCCTCACCGATAACCAATCGGAGGTATTGTTGGAAGCCATCCCATTGCTCCACCTCTTCCGCAACATCCATCTGCGCCTTCATGACAGCTTCAACAGCGAGCCGCACTTGCTCCTTGGCCTTTTCCAGTGCGGTCTTTAAGCTCGTGCGCCCCGAGGCGACGTCGTTGAGCATCGTATCAAGCCAGTCACCTTTGATAGTGGGGGGGTAGGCGAATCGCGGCCCTCGGGCCTGCGCAGGAGGGGAAGAGTTACGTTGTTCGTCGGGAAGGGGGTGTGTAACGCTGGCGGGAGAATCCTCGATAGTAGGGAAGGGAATTAGAACCTGGGGTCGCAGTGGCTGAGAGTCTTCGTCTTCGTCTACAGGTGTTCGAGGCCAGGGTTCAGCACCCGATGGAGACAATGATACACGCGCTTGATGGGGTGCAACTGGGGAATAGTCATGGAAGTCGGTAGCTGGTTCCTCCTGGGGGCTTGTGATAACAACGGGAGGGGCAGTTCGTCGCAGGAGAGGTGCCGTTGCCTGCTGTGTTGAACTGACTTGCCACATCATCGGCAGAAGACGTTCTAATGGCGGAGTGGGGCGTCGGGTGGCTGGTTGATGTCGAGGAGGTACAACAGGAGCCGTTCCTCTTGATTCGTAGGCTTGGGAAGGGTTCTCTGCTTCCCGTTCTGCTTGTCGCTGCCCAGCCTCCCGCATAGCGATAAATACATGGGAACCGCGAGTGAGAGCCCTGTGCGATGGTACTTTTATATGGGCGCCGGATGGTCCTGGGATGGCGTCGGGATCGGAATCGGCTGCGGCTGGTGGGGTGTTCGAACCACGCGCAGTATGTACATTGGGAGGAATAGGAACCGTGATTGACTCCTGGACTTGGGAACGGCTCTGTGCTTCAAATTCTGCGTATCTCTGCCGAGCCTCTTGCAGAGCGATGTATTCATGGGATCCACGAGTGAGTGCCCTGTGTGCTGGCACCTTGATGTTGGCGCCGCCAGACTCTGGGAAAACATCGGGATCGCCTGCGGCTAGTGGGGCGTTCGAGCCACTAGCGGCGACATGGAGGGGAGCAAAAGTGGACTCGCTTGCTTCGCCTACTTCGAACGGGTTCTCGTCCGCCCGTCCTGCATACCGCTGTTCGGCCTCGCGGATAGCGAGGTATACATGGGAACCGCGAGTGAGAGCCCTGTGCGCTGGTACCTTGATATTGGCACCCCCAGAATCTGGAATGACGTTTTCACCTAGTGGGGCGATTTGAGCACTTGGGCCATTCTGAGATGCTGGTACATGGACGCTAGGCTGCCTTGACTTTGTGTTGCCTTCAGAGCCATTGCTTGCGGGGAGTCCTCCAGTAAAATGAATGAGCCCATTCTCTAAGCGATCGAAGGTGAGGTGGGGGAGGATGGGAACAGTTGAACGAGCACTGCAGATTAGCTTGATGATTTCTTTATGATCGAGGTCCTTGGGCAGATTGTAGTACTGCAAGTCAACACGAATTAAAGGTGATTTTCGGGAGATAAAAGGCAGGACTTACGGCAGAATATTCCTCAATAAAAGTGCTGTCCTGGGTGGCTAGATCCTGACTAGGCATCCGCTGTTGAAAGCCGTTTGGCATTTCAGTTATACCGAGGGGTGGTAGAATTCGCCGTCAAGATGGGGAAAAGAAGATGGTGGTAGTAGAGAATAACCAAGCTGAGTCCCTTTGTGTACCAGGCCTTGCGGGTTGCCCATATAAGAGCCCGGTTAGGAGAACAATACATGAACAATAACTGTATCAAGGGGCGACTTGGATCAAGTGGTTTCCATTTTGGTCCATAACTTTCAAATTCTGTCAGAATACGGGGACACGAAAGAGTAGATGAACTGGTTGAACAGATTTTAGATGTCTTTCCAGATCTTTGCGGTTATTTCGTAGCTTAGAGTGTTAGATAAGCGAGGTGAGGAAATTGGCCACAATCAACAAAAATTGAGACTGATTTCAGATCTGTAGACATCGGAATGATGTAATGATTGCCGGGCTTGACCTCAACCACCACCGTCTTGCAGCGTCAATGCACGCAACATGTAGAATTTCGTTGGTCAGATCTTCGAATTTGTGTCGTCGTCTCTACCACTCTTCATCTCCAGCGTATATCCCTCAGCCAGAGTTCCTTAAGACTGGTCGTGGCCGGTCTTCGGAACTAGGCCTACGCTCTAACCGACCCCCAGACTCAAATTCAAAGCCAGGCCCAGAAGTGCCTCCTCAAATTTCAGACCAAGACTGGGAGATACGAACAGGTGCATCTTAAGCCCTTCTTCAATGTGGCTCTTTTAAAATCTCTGATGGTAGCAAAGGACGCGCTATATATGTTTTGCAGCAGACCATGCCCGAGTTCTTTCTTGCAGGACTAGTCACTTCGATGGACAAAGCCACCGGCACACCCAGATCAGCGTCCACCTCTATACCTATCATTAATGCCAACCCGTTAGACTCTCAGCCTGTTGGCGATGACGACATTGAGGTGATATACAGCCCAAAAATAAAGCTGTCTTATACGCCGCCTGTAGCTCTTCCTCCCCCATTTCCTACGACTCTCCACGTAGAAGGTGAAAATTTGACTTCCTTGATCTCGGACCTCGAAATGAATTACTTTTAGGTCTTCCGATGTACTTGGCATCTGCGGTATTCATTCGACACACCCTTAACGCCCTGTATACCAACCTGGGCGTTGAACTTAGGAAGGTAGTTGTTAAATCGCCACGTTCGGCGGCACAGTCGACTCTCCATGAAGATCAAAACACGTGGTCACAGAAAATTCGGAGGGACCGGGAGAAGAGCGTGCTCGTGGGGTTTTGCGTGAAGGGAACCTCACGAGTGAGTGGTAGTCCGGGCGAATGGGAAGTGTAAGTGGAACATGCTAGATTTCTCTTATTTGCGTCTCATCAGACTGGTAATTAGGAACTCGACGTACTCGTTTTCGCCTAGAACGGGACTGATCGACAAGCATATTATCGACTCCATATATCCGGAACCACACCAGGCTGTGTACGACTCGTTGAGAGCGAGCTTCGGAAAGGTGTTCGGACTGGGCATGGAGGACAGGTCCAGGGCTGGGTCGAATGGGGCGGCATGTGCCGTTGATACACAGGGCGGAGTTCACCGTGAAGTTCAGCATGACCACAAGATCGATAAGGTGTAATGTTTTGGAGTTCTATAGTACTCGCAATGATTAAAATAATCAGCCTCCCCACTTGCAGAAATATACTGAATTACCCACCTCCGCCGTTGATTGACGACCACTGAGAAAAAACATGAAGAAGACAGATTCCTGCTCGCAACTCATGATGTAGGGAGGTACTCAATTGCATTCAGAGCCTTCCCTGTCCGCTTTTCTTCTGAACGTTTTCCAAGTTTTCTTCCTCGCCAAAGAGTGTTCACTGGCCCTGAGTAAAAGATCGTAAAAATGGTACTGAAGAAAATCAGCTTGTTGGACCTCTGGACTCTTATGAATATTCTTCGGGCAACTCATTTTACTGATGTACATAGTGAGCTTCTGAATCTCGACGCGTTCAGAGCCTCGCCTTCCCAGAGCTATGGAAGATGTTAGAATTGTTGTCGGAAGGCCTTTCCACAACTATTTTTATCTTTATTTTTATTAGCTCACTCACGCTTTCAGCCAAGTTTTCTCCACCTCGAGCAACGACCGAACTGCATCCTCCACCGTCTTCTCCCATCCGATGTAATCTATCATCCCCAGATCCTCTGCAGCCGGCTGCGCATCGATAGTCGACGCTGGGCCTGGTAATGGCAGGGCCGTCTCAGGCGCCGGAAGGCGTGGACGCAACTCGGGCATCACCTTCGCCAAGTGCTCTACCATGTCTTTCCAGGTAAACGCACCTCCACAGACCAGATATCGCTTCCTGGGTATCGAGGATTTTGCAGTACGTTCGAGAGCGGCTACGTGAGCGCGGGCGACGTCCCGGATGTCACAGAAAAGAGGTGCGAGTTGCTCGGGGAAAGAACCGGATATGACGGCGTACACCATCCTGTTTGTGGTCAGCTCGTTGACGCGCGGGGGAGGGAATTCTGGTGCGATGGGCCCGTAGATGAACGGGGGGTTTACTGGAAATGCATTGCGTTATTGGGGGGTTCGAGTGGGATCTGAAGCTGAATTTATACTTGTGGTGAGATCTAGCTCAGGGTGCGAGGAGGCAAATTCCCAGGCAGCTTCTTCGGCGAGGATTTTACTGGCGAGATAGACCCACAGAGCATCGTATTTCCCGCTTAGGACTTCTTCCTTGGTTGCGCGGCCATAGTCTAAAAGGCGTGATCAGTAGTAGACCAATTGGTGTTTGGTTTGGGGAAACGGACTTGAAGAGGTGAAGGTTACACCTTCCCATACTTGTTTACGATCCGCTACGTGTGGCGAGCGTAAGGGTATGATTCTAGAGTCTCAGGAGGAAGAGATACTGACGATCGAGCGTGGTGGCCCAGCTGCTTGTTAGCACAACCTTGTTAACACCAGCCGCCACGGCTTGGCGGAGAACATTCAATGTCCCGTCCACAGCAGACTTACATTTTAGGCATGTCAGAGAAGGTGTTTGCACTTCGAGCAGCTGAACAACAAGCTCACCACAATGCAATCCTCTGGCGAAGCTCGCCCAACTAACGGGCTAGCGACGTGTATGACTCCTTTGACGCCTACCAGGAGATGAACAAACATCTCATGAGTGAAGATTAATCGATAGAAGTGACCTTGGAGACTATCAGTAAGATCACCCTTGGCGATATCTTCGATGTGGACCAGGGTAAAGTCAGGATGCGTCTTGCAGATTGTGGACTGGAGAGACGCTAGTCGCCCAGACCTTGCGGTCCTGAAAGTGGTTTCGTTTCCTGCATTATAGAATACATACAAGTGGGACCATACCCGCGTACCGCGTATCCCTTTCGCAAGAGCTCCAGAACCACATGGGAGCCTACAAAACCCGAGACACCTGTGACCTATATGTACAAAACGCTTGAGTTAATGAAACAGCAGACGGGGGATCGGTGGACTGACGACTACGATTGGCTTGGACATCGAAAACGACTGGATGACTATAGTAGGGTTTCGTGGTGATATAGCTTAGCACCATGGACCGGGGTATGTCCTCTAAGCGACCCCGACCCATGCGGACGTGGTTCCCATTCGCTTCCGTGAATCATGCTCCCGACCTTAACGTGTAAATAAGTGAGAGTTGCCTTCCGAATCATATCGGTTTCGAAAGACCAGAATGTGAGGGCCAGAAGCTTCTAGCGATCTCACCGATGCAACCTTGATCATAATGGGCAAAAAGCTTAGAAGTCGAGCCAGTTTAGAAGCAGGCGGTCACCAGACCGGAACGATGATGTGATATTGCGAAACTCCGGGTCCGTCTAGGGTCTACCTACAAGGTCGATAGACAAGGGAATATGGTTTGCAGAAGGGTAAAGAATTATCAGAAGGTGGTATGGTGTGCAAAGAACGACGAGACAAGTATGTTTAGTCAACCAGCGACATCTCGTCCGGAATTGTGAAGAACAGCAGGAAAACGATGGATGAGAGTTATGCGAGGTATCTTGGTAATGCTATGCAAGGGAGATTAGAGCTCGTCGCAATAAGGGAGGTTATCATCATCTTCATCATCTTCGGACGCGGGAGCAGAAGTTGTGGGCTTGGCGGGGGCGGAGGTGGGAGTTGTGGTAGCGGGCTTAGTGGTAGCGGGCTTAGTGGTAGCGGGCTTGGTGGTAGGGGGCTTGGTGGGGGTTGTGGTGGGGTTTGCGGGCGCGGCAGTGACGGGAATGGTAGCACCAGGAAGAGGTCCGGAAGGTTGAGGGGGGACTTGTACTGCCCCAGAAACGCAAAGAACCTAAAAATATTGAGGGATAAATTTGGATCCGTCTAAGCAGTATTTTTGGACCGATCACTGACCTCGCCAATGTATATGTTGCTGCAGTCCGTCGAGTCAATTTGGGGGTTGTTCATAAACAGGATGGTGGTATTGAATCCGTGGTTGGCGGCGATTTGTGCGCAGGTATCATCGGCGACAACGACGTAAGTCGTTGAGCAGTCCTCCCCGGAGTATCCAAGGCAGATTTGGTTGCCCGGGACAAGGTTCGAGCAGGTCGAATCAATTTGGGGGTTCACAGCAGAGAGCTGGTAGCTGTAATATCAAGTCAGCGGGGATCTCTCAGGGGTCGTATAGGACGTACGTTGAGACGTTGTTGGCCGCAGAGATACGGTCACAGATATCACCATCCTGAATGGTATACTCCCTGTTACACGATGTAGCATAGACCGCTGTAGGCCCTGGACACTGCCGATCACGATCATTGCCGTATGTTTTTTTCAGGAATCCTCATGTCGTTTGAAGACCTCAGCCGGGCGAAATTTCAACTCGGTCAGCGGAAACATGCTTTTGTAAATTTCTGAAGCTTAGAGGTACCGTTTACAGTGTACATACACGATGATTTTGGTTCACATCAAGTGCTTGGCATCGTAATGACCTGGCGGCCGCAAGGGGAATAACTCTTACCACAAAACTTTTTGCACGTGGAACGGCAAGTATTGCCCTCAACGGTTCCGAGCGTAGATCGAGGTGACGAGGGTCCAAAGTAAGTATTACTAAGTAATGTTTTCACTAACGAAATTTTCTGGAGATGGAAGAGTTTCTTGTCTGTTCATATCCATGATCGAGTTTGGACCAGCGCTGGAATTTCGACCGACCTAGCGGCGCAAGCTTTTCGTATCGGCTGACAATGAATACTTACACAAAACCTTTTGTGGGTCTCAACACGTTTCTTGATCAAACTCGCCGAGAAAAGAACATGTCATTGACATGTCATCGAAGAATAGAGCAGCCAGTGATTAGTGATTGCTAGACGTCCGTCGAAATTAAATCAACTTAGACTCTGTACATTAGTGTAGTGTCATGTTGAAACGTGAACAGTGATTCCCTTGACAAGAGAACCCCCGAGTCGTTCAACTTCGCTGAGAACGGCAGCCTCGTTCACAACGACGAGTCCTTTGTCCTTCGCCTTTTCATTCTCCTGTTGAAGCATGGTTTCAAAAAGCGGTTTCAGATTCAGAAGATATGAAACTACTTTTTTCACTGGTATGCTCGAAAATTCGCCGAGCACCCTGAACGGCCTGGGGGCCTTCAAAGATGGATCCCAGATGACACCGAAATGGTCTCCACCAAAGGAATCGTGGAATATTTTGACTGTGTGGCCGTAGATTCTCTGGAGGAAAAGACGGTCAGCAACATAGCACTCAGCGGGTGCTGAGGGGGCTCGCCTGGAGATCTTTGAAGAGGAAACAAGCCGGATCAAATCCAGGACGAACAGCTGCGGATTGATCGTCCTGGAGGTTTGCGTACTTGCCGCGACGCGAGAGGAGGTCGGAGTCGACGGCAACATTGTGGAAGTACCGTGGGAGCTGTGCTGCATCTAGGCGCACAACGAAATCGTAATCTGCTGTTGGATGGATGAACAAGGCCTGTGGTACGTATTTAGCAAGTAAAATAAATGAAAGGAAATTGAAATTACCTGGACATTGAAGCTACCTTGTTCCATGTTCTGCAGGTGGTCCCATGTCGCCTGTGCAAGAGCTCTTACTCGATGGGCAACAACGTGATCGGGCCCCTTGGAGGTCCATATCCTTCCATCTTTGTCGAAGTCCGTCGAAATACTCCACACCCCACCAGATGTCGCTTTGGGCGTTGCCTTGGCCGCGCCATCTTCGGAGGATTTGCTCAAACCATGCAGGGGCACAAACAGACCTTCCTCCCACTTCCACTCCTTCAGGAACGCGATGACAGCCGCGAAACCGCGCTCCTTGCTCCCAGGCACATTCGCACATTCATCGCGCTTCGAGTCGTCGTCTGCATCTATCCCCACAGTCCGGCCGTCGCCTACGAAGAAGGCAGCACAGATGAGCTCGACGGCCTCCTCGCTGATGTGCCCGTGCAACAGCCAATGTGCTGCTAACCATCGCTTGACCAGCCGCACGGTACCCGCGAAGGCGGAATACTGATGGCAGAGTGCAGACACCGCCCGATGGTGGCGGGGCGCGTGGATGAGCCGTTGCGTATAGACCTCCTTCGCCTCGAGGGCTTCGCGGTACTGTTTGCTGTTCTTGCCATCCTGGCCAGCCTTTTGTTGGGCTTTGATAGCGGGAGGCACAGGCTTGTTGTAATCCTCGATGATGCGATCGAGAAGGATGGCCTCCCGTTCGTTCCATATTGATATCAAGAATGCCCAGCCCTCAGGCGTGACGATCTCCAGAGCGCTTTGGTCGAGAATCTCCGAAGTGTGCACGCCGTCTCCTATGACAACGCTTGCACGGAGCCCGTCGGTCGAGGACATGAGTTCCGAAGCGATACGCTCGAAGAATGCGAGCTTCATCTTCTGGATTGCAAAGGGAGTGCAGTGTCAAGTGCCTTGATCTGTTTGACGAGGGTGTCAAATGCAGTCAGAGCGCCCTTAAACCCAGTCGTTATGCCGGCGGAAAGATACTTGGAGGATACAGCCTCAGGGAGACGAAGGAGCGAGTCGAAGGACGTCTGCCACGTCTGGACGACATCACTGCCAATGCCAAAGTGGCGCTGAAGAACATGTCGTACGATCATTCCGGGGATATGTGCACGTTCGTCAGCAGTCTTCACGTCCCAGACGACACTTTCGATGATGCGCCCATCTTTGAAACGTCGCAGCTCGGCCTTATCACCCCAGAAATCACGAAATTGCTGCACTTTGGAGGCATCCTCTTCATCTGCTGCCGGGCCGTGGTCAACGAGGCGGAATGCAGCGGAGGGGTTGTGTATGAGACCGATGTATATCACGCTGGCGTTTGAAGGATATGCCTGCGACAGGGGGCGGGGTGATGATGGTTCGTGAAGTATGGAAACTGCTTTGGTGCGATCACTTAAGCCGTGGAGGAGGAGGGAGGATAGGGACGCCATCAGAGCGTTTGCAGGGGAGCCAAAATCCAGGGTAGAGTGAATGGACAGATTGCGTGGCTTCGCGGATGACAGATCAACACGTAGAACAGTGTCGAACCTGGTCGGGAGGTCGCGGTGATCAGTAAGGAAAACCTCAGTGAATGGATCTGCGGATATCGAGGAGTGGTCCAGAGCTTCCAAAGTCTTGAGAGCATCCTGTCGGAGCTGAAAGAGTGTTAAGATATGTAGCCTGTATTGTCGTATGAAAAGGGACGTACCAGTTGGAGGGAACCGAGAGGAACACCAGCTAGCAAATTCACTGTTGAAGATGCATCTACGAACACTGCCTCATGATGCTCTTGATATTCTTCGGGCGAGAACTAGACATTGTGGTTAGAGGTGCAAAAAACAAACAGCATTGGATCGCTCATACCTTATGTGCAGCCTCTTTAGTTCTGAGGAATATTGACTCCTTGGTGAAATCATGTTTCGCTACAATGCGTGAGTCCAAAGGCCTGCCTTATCGGAGACGTTACTCACATAGGAAGTCGAGAGCACCCCGAAACAGCTGGTATGAGCTCAGACCACGTCCCAGTGGTTTTCTTTTTGTAGATTTCGCGGCACCGGCGCGCTCTTCGCCTGAAATTAGAAGACCGAGCAAAGCGCTCCACCAGGTACCTCTGGTTTCGAAGCCACGGACACACATTCGGGACCCAGGCCCGTATCCACGTTGATTCGCCCAAACACGTAGCAAAGTAAGAGCATCAGCAAATGCTGGTGCATCCTCCTTGAGGGTGTGAGTGGCAAGAAGCTGAGTCTTGGGAGTTAACGCCAAGAGGAGAGCGGCGTTGTATATAGGAGTCGCAGGGTTCGAGAGTTTTGCTTCGTCGCTGGGCGCTGCATTGATACGGATGTTGGAGTGTGAGGGCGAGAGACGGTGAAGGGATATCGGGGACTGCAAAGAAAGCACTGGTATGATGCACACTTGGGCGTGCAACTTGGTGAAGTCATTCAGTGAGTCATCTGTGAAACATTAGTAGAATACAAGAAGGGCTCTGGCTTATTATACCTTTTTTAGGCGTTAATACCAGTTTCGTCAGTCGTGGGTCGTCCGATTGTGAGTCGTACTGTATTTCGACGTTAAGACCGCTTTTTGAGCTCTTGGCAGAAGCAGCAATTGTAGCAAGGTAGAATGCACGCTTGTGGAAGAAACGGCCATTGAGGTAGTCTTTTTCTTGGAAAAGATCCTGTGGAAGGTGAGCGTTGGACGTGGTCATTAGTTTGAGACTCACATTCGGCATTTCAACGGCAACATCGACTCCAAACTGAAAACCATCTTTTGCTTTGACGCTGGTTTTTAATGGCCAGCTTCCGACGACGGCGATATCGCTGGGCTTTTCAAAGGCTACCTTCCAATTTGTTTCCTCGGTCGGCAGAGGAGCTGAATATGGAACGGAGACACCCTTCTTCATCATTCGCCGGGACGCCTCGAGTGGGTGTTGCGGTGCAACCGAAGGAAGACCCATGAGGAAACTATGAAGTGAGAGCAGAAAGCGTTCGAGGGGTGGTATTCGAGAATCCTTGGGTCGCACATTTGGCAACAATGCATCAATCTATAGAGAGTTCAAGTCAATCGTTTGCATGAGATGGTGGAACTTACTTGAAGTTTGAAGGAGCTTGACCTGAAGAGATCTGTCGCGTCCTTGATGGCCCGCAACTCCTCTCCAGTTGGTGGTTTCTTGGGTTTGGTTCCCGGCTCATGTCCATCTACAACATTCGGGCCACTAGTATCATTGAGTCCTGTCCACTCTCCTTCTCCCTCTTCTTGATCAGATTCCATAGGGTCGTCATTGTCCTCGCTGTGTTCACTGGCACCCAGGACCGCGTCTTCATCTGAGGCGCCTGGTCCCGTGAATTCGTCTTCGACTTTTCTTGTCTGCAAAACGAATATCAGATTCAGCGACCTTTTCAAGAAATACTTGGTAAGAACCTTGCGAGAGCCGTCCTCTTTCGCTCTTTTCCTCTTGAGATTCAACGCCATCGCCGCGTGAGGAAACGAAAATTTGCACAGCCACTTCTGCGATCATCTCACCGTGACCATCTCGGACGCAAACCGCCTCCACTGCGAGAGCTGTGAGCGGGATTCTAGCCGCGTAAGCTCGGTCTACTATTGAGTTTTCCAGGTACAAGAAGATATATCTACTCAACGGATATGTTCAGGTTTCGTTCTGGCTCGTTCAGGTGCGGTTTACGATGTGAACCAGTTTGCTCGTCACCAAAATCCATCACCCGACACCAGCGGCATAGATTCTACCCCGCAAATCTCAATCGCAAGGGCCCTTCTTGGTTGCATACCATGCCCATGCCTACCTACCAGAAACTCGATGGCCCCGAAGGCCTCATATTCGTAACATCAGAGCCTGGTACCGTTCCGGAAGAAGAGTTCAACGGTTTGGTTTTTAGAAATTTTATGGATGCGGCCATTCGACTGACGTATCACCAGACTGGTATGATAATGAGCACATACCACCACGCCTCAGCATATCTGGAGTGTTATCATCCTGCCGATACAAAGCATTGGACTCCCTATCACCATCCTGGCTTGCATTATACGACATAACTTCCCCTGCCGTTGCTCAAAGTCCCGAATACAAGGCCCTAGTACCTTCTGCTTCCAAAAGGGAGAAACAGATCATGGCTGATCTCGGTAGCGTCAATCGCCGGGTGTACGAAAACATCATCTCGTACATTCACCCTAACACACAACTCGCCTCCCTCCCCGCCCAATATGTCTTCGTCGTTCATATGAGGGTTACGATTGGTGCCGAGGATGACTTCAACCGATGGTACAACGAGGAACACATGGTCTTGCTGTCCAAAGTTGCAGGATGGCTCTGTGGAAAACGGTACCGCTTGGTGGAATCAGTTTCACGGGGTGTCAAAATCGAGCCGGCCGAAGACGAGAAGCCCTACAATGATTACCTTGCGATCCATGAGCTTGAGAGTCATGGCTTTATGGGCCTTCCGGAGTTTAACGCTGCGATCAAAACGCCGTGGAGGGAACGTGTAATGAAGTCCGTAACTTTCTCGGAACTGAGATTGTATGAACGTTACAAGGTGTTGAAACCCCTGTACTGATCTCGTAAGTGGAAGTCAATGGCATCATGTTTCGTGCTAACATGTGTTACAGACACGGTTCATGCTATCTTAGCTTCCTCTATCACTTTCTTGTCAATGTTTGAGGAATGTATCTTTTGTTCATGAGCCTCCGCGTTTCAAGGGGCCGCGGGACATGTCGCCGAAGTTTAAGCATGAGCGCTTCGGAATGTCTTTATTTAATATGCTCGGTGATGGGTCTAGATGACATCTAGCTCCTTGGATACGACATGACGCCACAATCATTTTAACTTGGCCCTGAGTCGAACGTGGCGCAGCAAAACTGGCAATTTCTTGATTCATGAAACTCATATACTAGAATATGTAGTCTTCTCATATCAAAGTGGTCAAAGGAATACCATTATATCTGTAACTTAAACTTTGAGCCAATCATCACAAGACGATTGCCAAATGAAATGTATTGGTCTCATTGGGTACATCTAGAGCCGTAAGTATCTGATTGGGAAGGGTATAATCCGATTGCAATTGAAACTAATATGGCGAAGGAATAAATAATACCAGTGTGATGAGCTTGGGGTAGTGCATTTAGAGACGGACCCATCAGTTATCATCGTCAGCAGTATCTTCGATCAGGGCTCTGGCGTGGTCTCCACGCGGCGTAAGCTTGAAAGCGAACGGTAATGGATGTCTGCACAAGAGCCATGTACTGTTAGTCACGCGACGCCCCAGCTTGCAAATTTCACGAACGAACCGTATCAGCCCACTGGTAAATGCCGCCTTAGGCTCAACTGTGTTCCCCATCTCATCGACCCCGCGCGCGATGTCGAACACAGAAAGTATACAGGCGATTGATATCCAGAGCTGTGCCTCAGCCATGTAGCGCCCCGGGCAAATACGCCGCCCATAGCCAAACGTCACTGACAGAGGATCAAGGGGAGAGAAATCTGGGGCACAGCCTTCTGGATTATTGGAATGAAGAAATCGGTCGGGATTGAAGGTATCGGGGTTAGGGAACGTCCTAGGGTCGTGGAGGATCGCCCTACAGGGTAGATTGAGTTGGACTCATCACAAGTGATCAATGGGTTGAAAATACCATGTGTTGCCTATGACTGCAGTTCCGGCGGGAATGAAGAAACCATTATATTCGTCGTCACTTGTGGCCATGTGCGGCAATCCTATTGAACAACTCAGATATGCAGGCAAGCAAAGTTAACTTCCACGGACCTAAAGGTGCAACAGGACTCCATCTAGTAGAAAGTAAGAGTTTACAGCTGCTAGGCAGAACTCCAGTAATACCTCAGGACCTCCTTGACGATGGCACAAATATAAGGCAGATCTTTTCTATCTGAAAATTCTGGAAGGCGAGAATTGCCAATGACACGGTCGAGTTCTTCTTGAGCTTTTACCTGTACCTCGGGATGTAAGAGAATTGCGAGGACAAAGGAGGACAACGCCGACAGGGTCTGTGCGATGATATAAGATTAACGTCAAGGTTGAATCATAGGCAAAAACATCCTTACACTCTCAGTACCAGCTAAACATTGCGTCAGAATGAGGCTAGGACGAGTATAATGATCGATGAACTTACCAGCATAAGACATCCCAGCGCAGGCTTTGATCAGTTCAAAGTTATCTTCCAAGGTGGCTGTTGATTCTGTTTCGAGGTCGTTGATAAGGTTGGACACAACGTTCGGTGACGCTACGCCTTTTTTCTGTAGGGGTTAAATTATTACGAAATCCGGCAGCTTCGAAAGAACTTACGATGGCACGCATGGCCGTCTCGAACGGCGCGTCACGCATCTCATATACCGCAGCTTTCCATTCTCTTGCCTTTCGCTGAAAGCCGGCACCCGGTACCCATTCTCTGGCTTAAAATAAGATACTGTGGGTGGGCCGACAGTTCATGCCGGGACTCACGGGACATGCTTCACTGAAACGGAGTATTAGAATCTATCTTATTGGCGACAGTTCAGGGTATAACGTACGAAAGGGGAGAAGGTCGACAAGAAATGCACCTGGGTTGGCTGCTTCGGCCATACCTGCGAGGGCCTTCTCAGCGATTTCGATGTATCGATCGTTCTTTGGTGCGATGTGTATTCCATATGTAACGTTCATAATAACGCTAGCGGCGTTGCTTTAAGCAATGTTAATGTGTGCCATTAAATAACTAAAAAAGGAATTTACTGGCGGAGGTGTTCAATGAGGTCCTGAGGAGAATAAAGGAGACGGCGTAAGAGGGCATGTGCTTCCTTGCGTTGTATTGGCCAGTGGACGGGGGCAACAGATTGTTGGAACTGGCGGTGAAACATACGACGATGGGCCTTCCAACGCTCGCCTGGGCAATTTCAGATGTGATGCCCTTGCGGGACAGAGAATGACGTACCATAAGGCATGTGTCCAAAGGTCCAATCCCAACCCATACTACGGAACAGGTAGTTGGTCGTTAGAAGATCATCGTGTTGAAGGAAGAGTGGTCTCACAGATCGTGAAGCATATGTGAATGGCCGCGGTCAGAATAATTGGCGGATCGTTTCTCGAAGAGATCGTTGGCAACGCGGAAGGAGTTAACGAAGAGAACATTCTTTCCCAGCACACTAAGGAATACAAGATCTCCTGGAAGAGGC
>JAFLHD010017877.1:0-19182 GCA_018856295.1 Blastosporella zonata
TTAGTCAGCTTTCAGGTCTTTCACATCTTTCGTAAGACCTCAAAGATCACTAAGACCGACCGGACGTTTTGCTGATGAACGTCAGCGGCTGTGACAACGATGATATGTTAGAGGAGACTGTTCAAATCTCGAGATACATACAGGTCGAGGCTGACGAAGATGCGGATGACGAGTAATGGAATGAGAGTTCTGTGTACATGTGTTGTGTTCTGTTGGCGCCAATATTCTGTACCAAGTCGTCTTCATAATATGCCTATAACCAGACTTTCAAGTTCATTGCCTAGAAGACGCTAATGATGCTATGCCATACTGGCGATTAAAACTGCACCCACCTCTTATGTTCGTCACTTAGTGCGCAAAGTAAGAGCTTGAAGGCTAGAAGGTGCTTCCTCTAACGATCACAAGCATGGTGGCGCAATGTGTCGCAACAATGTTTCCTCTTCTTGACCACAGGAACAATGTAGATCGACTGCATGCCTGACTAGCATCTAATTTTGCCAAGTACCTGTAGGACGATTGATGATTGAGTCAATGCGATGGCGCAACACTCACCCTTGCTAGCTCCCGCATCTATCCGTTCTTGGGCATTCTGATCATTGATATCAGCCCCGATTTTTAGATTAGGTCGTCAGGCCAGGCTTTTAATGACTCACAAGCAGCAAGAGTCATTCCGCGCTCCAAGTTTAATGACATGTCCGCCGTGGAGATGGTTGTCCATTTTCAGCCGCGCAGAATCGCCAGGGGACTGGGTTGGCGAATATAACGGTGAATAAGATCCCCGAGTGAACCAACGGACCTCGCGACAAAGTTCGTCTTCAAGAGTCTTAGGTGAGGCATCGGAGAGCGTGCCGCCGACGATCTATTTGATCTGGTCATCGTGCAAGTCAATGCATGGCCTAAACACGCTATGTCTTGAAGGTTGCATGGGAAACCAGTCGTAACGAACAGTGGAGAGGCAATCCCACCAAAATGGATGTTATTTGTATAGAATTGTGCTTTCCAGAATCAAGATGGAAGGTACGCCACCCTCGATGCCTTCTTGGGAAAAAACTTGATTAGTCCTATCTCCCCTTAATCCATGTCTCTCTTTTTTCCTGAAGGGATTTTGCAAAAACAAAATTAAATGATACACCTGTCTGATTGTGGCAGCTTCTTTCATGCAAGTGCGAAATGTCAGTTAAATGGATAAGCGAGTAAGACCAAGATTGCGATTGAAACTGAGTGATACAAATTCATTGTCCAATACACTACCGCGGTGTAGATGACTTCAGCCTTTCCAGACGGTAGGGCCGGCTATGGATAGAACGGTTGAGCAACGGAGACACAAGAGCGCGGCGAAATATTGAATGCTCACGAGCTTGATAGCCCGAGTAACCAGCCGGCAGGTTGTATATATCTACGGATTGTTCAGCACTGAGCTGAGCATATATCGCTTGAGGAGGGGCACACTTACTGATGAGAATACCAGGGTCGGTGGCAGAATAAGCACCTTCGAAGAAATGTGATCAAACAGACTTGAGCTTGAACAGAAAGCATCACTGACCTGGGAATGACACAGTTGGACTGGGAGAACCGCTACCTCCGCCGACGACGTTGATCTGCGCGCAAGCAAGGTAGAACTAGGAGAAGCGATAGGCGATAAGCGATAGGCGGATGGATATACTGTGTTTCAAACTGACTTGGGCGCCGCCGACGGTGCTGGCTACATGTAAAGCAATTTGTTCGCCTTATTGTAACAGTATTTTGAGTACCTCGTCATTGGCTAGAAATATGCAGCATACCGCGCAGGAGATATTGCCTGCACGAAGCCATATGCATACGTTAGAATTGACCCAGGTGATTACAACAACTTGGAGCTGACCCGTTACGTGTGTTCTTGGGAATTGTAAAATTGAATTGGACGATATCTGTGAAGTACATGTTGTGAGAAGGAGGGTGGCAGAAGTAAAGGTGTCATCGCGCACTTTCCGAATCAAATATTAGTCCCGTGCTGGCTGTCCATCCTGGCGACCATTCCCAAATTTTGAACCTGAGTGAAGGCACATTATCCTGAGTTCCCACCAAGGATGCGTTCCTAGAAACTACGTACCATGTGGAGCCTAGCCCGGCGTTATTCGAATTGGCAGCAGGGCTTGCAGTTGTCATGTAGGCGGAGAAATACTATGGACATGGTTTGGTCTCGGTCGGAGCTTAGATAGCACGGGGGATGAATACACGCACTCCGGGGTGGCCCATGGTGTTGTCTGCTTTGAAGCCGACTGTCGAGCCAGCGACGACGGTTGCGATGCCAGCAGAGGCTGCAGAGGTGGAATCGTTCTCGTAGCAGCGGATCGCGGAGCTCGTGACATCGGTGACCTGGAGAACGTTGAATACGTGCCGTTGTACGACATCGAGATGTGAGTTAGTAGCGCAGACGCACGGGACCGTTGGAATAGTGGTTTGCGGTCATCCGCACATATTGCCAGTCGGTTGTCACGGTGGTGTTCACGTAGAGGTCGGGGAATGTGTCTGAGCGTTGGTTGTTAGATGCAATGTTAACCGCATTGAAATGAGATGTAATGACAGTGGGCGGTGGCGAGCTGGCCTGCGATGGCGGCGAAGAACACGAGATATCTGAGCATTGTGCAAAGACAGAGGAAGTATCTGCCAATGGAATTTCGAGGATGCGGTGCGTGTGTTATATATAACCTATAATCCCCGCCATTCGGGTGGAACAATCTATCATGAGAACAAGGAAAGAAACCGGGAATTTCTTGGGCCGACAATTAAGCAAGTTGCAGAGCACCAGGAGAACTGTTCAAAGGACCGTGGAGGGGTCCATTGGGAGACACATGGCCGCAATTGAATGTAATGGTCATTTGGGTGGCTACAGCTCGCCGAGTTACAACCGTGAACAGTCTTGGCAGCGGAAGCAACAATTGATGGTCCAATGGAGTGATCTGGTGTCAAGAGTGGCGTGACCATCGTGGAGTTCCTTTCAACTTGAACGCTCTTTCTTCTGTAGTCTGCTGTTCTTATTAGGCGGTCCGATCGGTCCGATAACCTGTACATGGCCTCGAGGAAAAGTCGAGGTGAAGAAGGTACGCCACTTTCGATACCTACTCAGGAAATGACCAATGACTGCGTACGGCAGTTCTCAGTATCAAGTACAAAATTAAAATATTGGTGATAGTGCAAGGAATCAAGTAGAGTCCAAAATGTATAATTACCGAATACGGTTAGTAAATATGTAGTTCCTGAAGAAAATAGGGTATCGTCGATCATGATAAAATCTAGCGCGTCCATGTCAATTATCAGGACACAGACAAGAATACAAAAGGTGGCTCACAGCTAATAAAACTATGGCGACAACCACGGCCAAAACCAACATAAGACAAGCAGCGCGGCGACCTGCTTTCCGTTGGTACTCGTGTGCTGTCACCAGCTCCTGCGCAGCGGCACCTGTATCATCATTCACGGAGGACACGTTGTTCCCGATGTCATCTAAGCAACGTTATTAGTTGTGACACTGAGGTGCAGTGAACTGACTTGCCGATCATTTGTCCCTGCTCCCCGACCAGCGTTCCAAGGTCCCTAAATATCTCGGCGAGCTCGTGCATCCCACTCTCAATTTCTCGAATCTCGGCCTCGCGCTCCTGGATGAGAGATTCTTGGTATGCGAGCTCATGAGGGGAGAGCTGCTGCTGGAGTATTTGGGCTTGACGTAAAGTGTTCGGGTTCTCCTGGTGAAACCTGCGTGGCGAGTTAGGCAGGAGGAAGATATAGTGAGGTGGTGTCGATAGTTACTCTGATGGCTGTTCATCTTCGACAGCGAGTTTGACACCCTGAACTACAGTGCGTTGTCGTTCAGCACTGACTTGTTGGGCACGCTGGAAAGCGACGAGGGAAAGTTGAAGGTCATGGGATGTCTTCTGAAGCGCTGTCTTTTGATGAGGCTGCGAGAAGAGAAGTCAAAGTCATTCAGTCCGTGAACAATTTGAATCGGATCAAGAGTTCGTACAAGTGAGGCTTGTAGTGTAGACAGCTTCTTGAGGTCCTCCGAGCCGCGCTTCGCCATCGCACGTGTGGTTTCCGTGAGGTCATGCCTGCGAGCTCCACGATAAGCTGCAAATTAAAGTTTTTCCATAGGAATACGCACAATGATTTGCGTAACGTAGCAGAGTCCTTCCCTGTCCCAAGCTGATCCACAAGTTTAAGAATGCCCTGGACGTTTGCATTCATCTTGAAAACCTGGAGAGAGAGGGACGATTGGAGAGAAAGAAAAGGAGCATCCTGGGGGCTGGATGTGGCGGACGCTGAGCGCTGTGGATAGCTTACGCCCGCTTCGATATCCTGGAAGCTCATTGTGCACTGGTGGCGACGGTCGAGGTGCGTCAAGAACGCACCACAAGCTGCGCAAAGTCACATGATGATACTCGGTCCATTCCGGCCCCTCAAGCCTCCTGCTGTTAAAGAGCCTGACTGACTTCGTGTCTTTTCCAAGCCGGTTTTGACTGCTCAAACTCGAATGTACGTCGATGCGAGCTTATTTAACTCATCGAATGAACCGACTTTCCAAGTCGGACTCAGATGTGGTACACAACATATTTTCCATTTCGCATATTCAAATATTCAATATTCATTTTTCGATTCTCAGTGCAACCAGCTCTTCTGTTACTTATTTCGTTTACCTTCATGCACGTAATTATAGCTAAGTTAAAGGGTTTTCTGAACGACGTGCTTGAATGGCATTCGACACCTTACCTCGGTCCCGTTTGCCGGTATTATGGCCGATCTTTTAGTATCCTCCCTTCACTGACGACTCAGATACGAAGCACACGCACGACCAGCTCCAACAATGCCGATTCCTGTGTTACCGCAAGAGCTGGTCGATCACATCGTCGATCACCTTCAGGGCGACTTTGCGGCGCTGAAGTGTTGTGCTCTAGTCTGCCGCGCATGGCTCTCACCCAGTCGTTCCCACATTTTCCGTCGCATATCTCTGCAACCACCGCAGCCCACTAGAAGTTTCTTTGGATGGGGTAGGAGACCAGCTATACGGTCATTACTCCTTGCTATCCAGACTGCACCGGAAATTGCTTCCTATATCCAGGACGTGGAGGTTGTCAATGGGGAGTGGAACACGAACGAGAACACGCTCGTGCAGCTGCTTTTTTCCATGACGAATGTTCGGCGGTTAGAATTTCGTCGTTCGACAGCAACACGTATGGCATGGAGAGACTTATCATCAGATTTAAAGTCCAGCATCCTCCACATACTCGCCTCACCATCGTTATACGAGTTGGATATGGGGATGATGTCGTTCGACAGCACAGGGGAGCTCAGGCAGATCCTCGGAGGTTCAAGAAATCTCCGAGTGCTCTCCCTTGACCACTTGCATATTGGCTGCTCCTCGGATCATCAGCTCGACGCGGAAGTCGATCTCCAACATACCAGCCATGCACCCTTGGATACTCTGGTGTTGGGTACGCGGATATCTCCCCTGGTTGCTGCTAGTCTCTTAGATCCACATTCCATCTTGGATATCACGTCCCTCCGCAATTTGAGCATGTCAATATCAGATGACTTCGGTGAATTTTCTCGCCTTTTGCGGTCTGCCGTTTGCTTGGAGTCGCTAGATCTTCTCCTTATGAGTGATAGTACGTCATCCTTATCATTTCTATCTTTCCCCAAGAACCTAAACTACATTTATTCAGTCGATCTTGTGGCATACCAAGACATACCTTCCTCGGAACGTCTTGACCTAAGCCATAACCCATACATTCAGGCGCTCACAGTGAGGATAGACGTTATGATACGTCAAGACGATCCCCTTCCATGGTTGAATGAACTATTAACAACCTTTACAACTCCAAACAACCTCCGCGATGTGCACATCGTGTACAGCTTGTATCTCCCTTCGCCATACATGGATCGTTCCGTAAATACGACGATCTTTACAAAGTGGCTAGAAATCGATGCAACGTTGACTGGCCCTGTGTTTAATTCCCTTGACCGGGTGTGGCTGGAATTCTCCCTCGAGAACCCAATAGGATTTGACGTGGCGCCGAGATTCTTGAAGGAGGTGGATTTGCAGAGCCCGGCGTTGCGGGAAAGTGATCGGCTGGTGGTGGATGCATTTGATACCAGCAGATGAGCAACTTGGGTTATCGGAAGGGTTATACTTTTTATAGGTGCGCGATGGATCCGAGGTGGTGGTAGATATAGCTGGGATACATGTCCAAGCAGTTAAGCTCAGACACCCAGAACACACCTCGCGAAGTAATGCATACTCGGCGGCGAGACTAAACCGCGGTCCATGTAATTTGTAGGTGGATATGTTGGGAAGGATGTACTGCTATTGTGCACTGGAGCAGAATGGGAATGAGAAGAGGGAGATGAAGGCACCTAGTAGGATACCGAAATAGACAGAATCTTTGTGAGACGCATGCAGCTGATGGGCGAATTTGGGTGCATGTAGGTATTTGGAGACCACGTAGCAAAGGCATCGTTCTGCGAGGTAGTAACTTGTGAAGGCAGCGAAGAGTGTAAAGCAATCGAGGCGTTGTAGACTCAGACTTGAATCTTGGAGGTACATTGTGCTTTTGTTCTCGTTCTCATTCAGAGCCGGAGGAGGTGGAGAACGAGGGAGACTGCATTTTGACCAGACACATGCGTTTCATCTGCGCCCATTATGTATTAACGGAGCTGGACTTTGGTCTGTATCCCGAGCGTAGCCAGGATCAAACGTCGGAAGATACGTCTCAAACGCGTAGGCCGGTCGTCTAGCGGTTTTGGGCACTACCCCGAGAATACATGGAGGCAGCGTCATTGTCAGGGACTGTCATAGTCATTCGGCATTTCACCTCGACATCGTTGAAATTCTCTTCCTTCCTTTCACGACTCTCGTCAGCGAGATTCCCGGAGATTTTGTGTGGATCCAGGAGATGGATTTGAAGTTCACAGACGATTTGCGATGGAAACAGCGCAGAGAGAAGCTGAAGAGAGTGAATTTTTTGGGTTTATGGCTTGATAACCGAGCATCCCAGTAGTTGCGTATAACAGCTGTGCTCATGACAAGATGAGACAAAGCTCAGTGGAGCTTGGAGAACTGAGAAAGGCAGAAAGTCAGTGTTGGTCAAGCAAATTTAATGAACGGCAGAATAACATTTTTTGTAAATGTGATGAATTTGCGCAGCACTTCAGGTGGGGTTCGAGATATTTTGACCCGTTCTGGAAGAACACAAGTTCTGGTATCCTGATCTAGGAAGTACTTAGAGAGTCTCCCTCCTTATGCCGTCATGCGATACTCAGCAAACCTCAGAACAGTCCCCGGTCACTTATAGCGAGTTGATTTAAGCAGGGGTTTAGTGGTGGTCCAAACAAACGCGGAACGTCCTAAAGGCTATGAGAGGACATGGGTAAATATAACTCAGCTATGGAGGGTTTATTCAAAAATCGCGTCTGGCGAGTGTACTGGTATCTAATATATACTTAATCAGGATCTGGTTGAGGCTGGTTGAGGGGGAATGTGATTTGGTTCGAGGCCTGGCATCACGATGGATTGCCGCCGGCAGATGGATGACGTTTCTGCCGTTTTCAAGCCGTATTTAACATTTTACCGCCTTTTATTTCTTCGTTAACACCGTTCTCCCCGAATTCTGGATGGCATAAACTGGGCGATAAAATCCAACAGTCATGTCAATAGCTCCTAAATCATTGCGCAAATTGCGTATTATCGCTATACCCTTAACTCGCCCAAAAATCGCGACCCGCCCGAATGGAGCTGCTTCACGAATATTGACATATTATCAGTTCCAAATTGGCTCACCACAGAAATCTACATCACCGGGAGATTTGGAGAATGGGAAGCCGCGGTCGAGGTGGATACCGGAGGGAGGGGTTGTGAAGTGGGTCACAACGAAGGCCGCGGATACTTGGGCTGGTTTTGGGAAGGCCAAGGGTTGGAAGGTTAGTTTTCGGCAATCCAACGAGTCAATCCTCGATAGATACTCATTCGTGTCGGTCGAATCTTAGTTGAAAGTCTATCAAGGTGGAGAACGACTGGTGGACCGGCTGGAGTTTGAGGAGCTCGCGTTGAAGGGCATCGACCCGTCATTAGGGCCTCCCATCACACATCCTGACGCGACCGGAGACGTAAATCGAGACGTGCAATATGAAAAGGTCACGGTGCGTTGTTTCCAATGTTTCGTTGCCGGCGCGAATTGAAATGTTCACCAGATTCCTCTTATATACCCCCCGTCAATCAACTCTGGTTCCATAACGTTAGCAGAGCTCCGTGCCCTGATTGCGTACCGGACACCTCGCCATAGAAAAGGTTTCTACCTCTGGATGATTCTTGCGCCATTTACAGCACCCTTCATGATTATCCGTAAGTTCGTCGCGTTTAGGAACTGCCAGTTGCTTATGTGGACTTGTAGCCATCATCCCTAATCTTCCTTTCTTCTTTTGCGTATGGAGATCATGGTCACATTATAAAGGTATAATCCCATTATTCTCGAGTTGTTATTACGATGCCCATCTCGTGTCCCCACAGCCTATAGAGCATCGCAATATCTGCAAACCCTCATAGACAGCGATTCACTCGTACCCGAAGCCAGTGAATCACTGGATACAGTCTACAAGGATTTTTCACCAGATAAATCATCCATAGCTTCGCCACACGTCGATAAGGACGAAAAGTCTAACAATCCAGGTGGCAAGTCCTCGACATTACAACACGAGGTTCTCCTCACCCGCGACGCTGTCCCAGAAATCCTCGACACTTTCAAACTCAAATCAACGGCTGGGGCTGATCTCTTGCGTGCCGTGGAGCAGGCGAGGGTGAGAGTGCTGAGCGGGAGGGGTGTTCTGTAGGCGCTGGTACGCTGAGCTGCTTCGCTTTCGTTTGGCTCGAAGGACTTCGTGTTCTTGTCACTCGCTATCTCTATTGTATCGCGCCTTCTAAATTTATCTACATCTGTAATGTATCCAAAAGCTTACAACTCACGGCCTAGTAAATTAGCATTTCTGGTTTCAAGCCACTCGTACAAGTTCTCCGGAAACGAGCTCCGAGCTCCTTTGAATCACCCGCTGACCAAGTTTTTGGTCAGTTATTTACTACTCTAAGTACGTACATAAGAGTCCATGGGAACATCTCTACCTACAAGGTCCGTTTAGAAGGGAAGATTGTAAGGAACTCTGTACGCTGATGTCTGCGGACCAGCTGCGGACACATGCACATGTACGTGGGCAGGTTGCGGATTTTGGATAAAACTGTCCCTTTTCGGAAAAAATGGAGTGCTGTAGAAAGCTTCGTCTGTTGCCTCGAACGTCGCTTTGATGTCCAAATCCATGGTTCCCTTTTCCTCGTCGTGCTTGAATACCTCAGGTGCGAAATCTGACGATGCAAGCATCGCTTCGGCATGGACTAAACATGGTGCTTCAGTAGGTACAAACTCAGACTCGTATTGGCAAGAGACGTACGATACTGAGCCAATCCTTTGCCAAAGTTTAGACGGCATATTACTCCGAGAACTATGTTTGCGACGATAAGGATGAGTGATGCGACCGTGAAGGCTGCTAAATAGGGCCATTGCATGAAAGTCCTACACGTGTATCGTCAGGTGGCTTTCAGGGCAAATTCTTGGAGAAACAGACCATCGGTAGACTTGGGAATAAAACATAATTAACCACCCTGACAAGAAGAAGGAGGCAATTCCCAGGAAAGCCACCATCAGCTTCTTCCTCTCATGTCGAATGGCGAAGACGCCCTGCGGGAAAATAGATGCGTAAAAATTGGGTGACTAGAAGAGATTGGCGCATCGCACCATTGCGATCCACGGTAGGAGGAGCTGAAGATTGTCAAGGAGGTTATAACTTATCGATCGTCGAAGGGAGAGAACACATACAATAGTAGTGGCGGTGAACAACCCCTTGTAGAGAACGTTGTGTATTGAAATCGATGAAATCGATGAAATGGCCGTGTTTACGAGGACATCTATCCAAAGTCCACCTGCGGTAACAAGCACGAAACATTCCAGTTGAAGGCATGCCAGCAATGCCATGAAGAACTAGGACCAGTAATGAAAAGTTGGCGCTCTAGGAAACGTTGGGATTCACCTTGTTAATTATGGTGATATGCTTGGGTGCACCCACGCATTTGAATGATTGCGCGTTGTAGTCCTAGTCTATGTTCAGCCGGCGAAGGTGAAAATGGAATCGAGATGTGACGCACACGGAGAAGCGTCGATGAAAGATAACAGGCAATTAAGAGAGCGGTGACGTTCAGAATGAGGTCGGGAATCTGCTCCGCCACTTATTAGCAACTTAAAAAAGGGACATGCGGTAAATCGAAGTGTTTACTTGGTAGGAAATTCGGAGGTCAAAATACATTGGGAAGACATTAAAGGAACATGGTGTTCCCGATTGAAAGATAATATCTGTGAACTGGTCTTTGATTTCTCCCGTTCTCCAGATTGCGTATGCGGACCAGCCAGTTATGATGCCACGAGTGATAAGAACGGCGAGTCTTTAAAAAGTTCATAATAAAGATTATTGTGAAAGCATTTTGCAATACCTAATACTCACGTGTGGGGCACGGAATCGCGTATGATTGCATATAGAGAGATTGCAAACAGCCAGAACTGCAGTAGCACGAAGATGACGTCTTCCCGCTTTGAATGCTGCACGCTGTGCCGATTGAGTGCTCCATCAAAACAAAACAAAAAAAGTGCTGCGCACATCTGTTCAGAATACAATAGGGTCTGGATGCATTGAGGATCAAGAACAACAGTTGTCAATCCAGACGAAAGGGTGATACCCGTGACGTTCGCTGCGGAGGTATCGCCGATGGGTTGAATCACCAGGTAGTTACCTTGTGCCTGGAGAGGAGCTTGAGAACAAGTAGTGGAAGGGGTTGTGTCACGTACTGTGAGTTGACGTTCAGCAGATATCTAAGAAATGATGGTCACTTCAATGAGCTGCATATCGGAAGCATCATTCAAACGTACCAGGGGGTTATGCGAGTCAATCGCTGACACGAATATGTCCATACAGGGCCTCATTGAGCCGTATGGGATATCGTTGCACATACGAAGATGCCATTTTCCAGAAGACCCTTCAAGGTATGTCATGTTCTTAGACGGAATATGGGCAATGGTGGTGATAGATGAGAGCAGAGAATTATATTCTGCATCGATGGAAAAGAGAAAAGACTGGATGATGCCCTGGGCAAAGCAGTGGAAGAAGCTAAAAATGAAGAACGCAGTCGTGGTTCGGTTCAGGGTGATTCGGGAGTACTGTGTGGGTAATGAGATTGAATTGGTGCTAATGAGGGTCTTGTGCGCACCAATGCCCTATAGCTTGTCTGGAAAGAGCGAGGCAGGCGCATTGTTAAGAGGATCAGTGCTCGTAGATAATGTCAAATGAATTCAACAGTCGATAACCTGTCCGACGTAGAAGAAAAAGTCCAAAGAAAGAGAAAATGGTCCCGGCCACCACTAGCAAGGGTGAACTTCAAGGGAAGATGGCTCGCCGAGCACGGGTAAGATGATGTAGGGGAACAAGAAGCTGGGGTGCTAAAGCTGCCACATCTAAGTAGTTACAAACATGTCACTGCCGTTGAGATCGCTTTGTGGATGTCACTGCAGCTGTCAGTGATTGTGTGAAATTAGGAGACCTGACAACTATCAATTACTCCAGAAAACTGGGTAACAGTAGAGGCAAGAACGTCGTAAACAGGGTACAGACGACCCTGAGCCATCTTATCGATATCTTAGTTTTATTATCCCTCCGTATTTTTTCCCAGAATTGATGCGGTGGTTTTTGTTGAGCACGCGTGACCAAAAGATCGATCGTGGATGCTGGTGCACAATCTGACTCGAACTCGGTCGTGTTTCTTACTTGTTCGCTGCAGATCATCTTCCTGTCCCCGTATCCAGCCTCCATTTACCCCCAGAATTTCACTTTCAGTGCCAGCACGCACTATGGCTACCCATCCAGTCGCTTCTTCGTCTCACCCTGCTCAGATTCCCGCTCTGGAGAGTCCTCATGCATCAGTTGGTACAACTAATGATGTGAAAAAGCCCAAGGACAAGAAACCTAAGGCTGCCGAAGGCTCCAGTCATCCTTTGGAGGTGTGTCCATCATCACATAGCATTCGATGGTTTCACTGAAATTTTTAACTAGCTGCAACCCCGGCCAGACTTCTTTGATCATCGCATCAAGATTTTCGATGAGTTGAAGGCAGAGCAGGATGCTTTTGTGAAGGGTTCGTCTCACGTTGTTTTCATCATACACCCGATCTCAGTTCTATCCACAGCACAACCTCGGGAGCAGATCACTGTTACACTACCAGATGGCTCGGAACGGAAAGGTACTAGCTGGGAGACTAGCCCCATGGATATTGCAAAGGAGGTGTCCAAGAGCTTGTCTGAACGTATCGTTATTGCCAAGGTTCGTCTTGATTCCCTGGCTGGTCGTAATGCCCCTGAACTTTTCTAGGTTGATGGTGAACTCTGGGATCTGGATCGACCTCTGGAAAAATCTGTCAAACTCGAAGTTTTGGACTTTGAGCACCCCGAGGGCAAGAAAGTCTTCTGGCACTCGTCAGCACACGTGCTCGGAGAGGCCTCTGAGAGGCACTACGGCTGTCACCTGTGTCTTGGACCCCCCACCGACGATGGATTTTTCTACGAGATGGGCATCGAGGACCGGTACGTCCCCATATTCTTTGTCTACTAGCGTGAGCTTATGCGTAGCAGACCTGTCTCCAACACCGATTACCCTGCACTTGAAAAGGTCGCAGAAAGTGCGATCAAGGAGAAGCAAAAATTTGAGCGCCTGGTCGTCTCCAAGGAGAAGCTTCTCGAGATGTTCAACGTATGTCCGTTCATTTGCCGCCTTGGATTTCAAACTTACACATATGGAGTAGTACAACAAATACAAGCAGTACCTCATCGAGTCCAAAATTCCCGACGGCACATCCACCACCGTTTACCGATGCGGACCCATGATTGACCTGTGCGTCGGCCCCCATATTCCTCACACCGGAAAGATCAAGGCCTTCATGATCACAAAGGTAGCACAATTATACCTGATACATGACGCGCAGCGCTGATTGCCCTAGAACTCGGCATCGTACTTCCTCGGCGATCCTACCAAGGAATCTCTGCAACGAATCTACGGTATTTCATTCCCTGACAAGAAGCAGCTGGCCGAATACAAGGTCTTTTTGGCTGAGGCTGCCAAACGTGACCATCGAAAGATCGGCAAGGTAAATAAATTAGGCTTTTCTCTGGCCTTTCGGAGCATTGATTTTTGTTATAGGAACAAGAATTGTTCTTCTTCAACGACTTAAGTCCGGGCAGCTGTTTCTTTTTACCCCATGGCACTCGTATATACAACACCCTCGTTGAACTTATGCGGGTAAGGAGGCCCCAGCTACCATTTACTCAGCGCAAAATTCTAATTCCATTCTAGTCTGAATATTTCAAGCGTGGTTACCAAGAAGGTCAGTGACGCAGTTATGCTTCAGTGACATGCTCCCACATCTCCACCCATAGTTATTTCCCCCAATATGTACAACAGCAAACTGTGGGAAACCTCCGGCCACTGGCAGAACTACAAGGATGATATGTTCGTCCTCGATGTCGAGAAGGAGAAATGGGCGCTCAAGCCCATGAATTGCCCCGGTCATTGCTTGATCTTCGACTCGCGTGACCGTAGCTACAAGGAGCTACCCATCCGCATGGCGGAGTTCGGTATAATCCACCGTAATGAAGCCTCCGGTGCGCTCACTGGCCTGACACGCGTCCGTCGTTTCGTGCAGGACGACACCCACGTGTTCTGCATGCCCTCGCAGCTCGAGGAGGAGATTGGGAAACTGTTTGACTTCATGCAGCACATCTATGGCCTCTTTGGCTTCGAGTTCCGTCTCGAGCTCTCCACCCGCCCTGATAACTATCTCGGCACCATCGAGACCTGGAATGAAGCTGAAGCTGTGCGTGTCCATTAGTCCTGTGCCCCTAAACCCCGACCACGCTTTTGAGAATGGGATACTGACCTACTTAATCCTGCAGCAACTTACCAAGGCACTTGAGCAGCACCACCCAGGCAACTGGGAGCTGAACCCTGGTGACGGCGCATTCTACGGTCCTAAGATCGACATTACCATCCGCGATGCGCTCAAGCGGTCCTTCCAGTGCGCGACGATTCAGCTTGACTTCCAGCTGCCTGAACGCTTCAACCTCAAGTACCGTGCGGCAGAGGATACGAACGATCCCGGCCGGCCCGCATCGAGGCCCGTCATCATCCACCGTGCTATCCTCGGCAGTCTCGAACGGTTTATTGCCATTATTACCGAACACTTTGCTGGGAAATGGTGGGTTTACTTTGGTGTGGCCTTGCATCTCCCGATGTGACTAACGTCCCCTGACAGGCCATTCTGGATTTCTCCTCGACAGGTCCTTGTCATTCCCGTTGCTGTTCCCTACGTGCGTCACATATGAGTTAACATTCCGAGTGTAGTGTGCTGATTGACAAAATCCAATATACCGTAAACAGAAAGAGTATGCATCTGAGGTTGCCAACACTCTGAACGACTTGGGCCTCTACGCCGATGTGGACAATGGCGAGAACACCTTGCAGAAGAAGGTCCGTAATGGAGAAATTGCGCAATACAACTTCATCTTTAGTGTGTATTTCTTGAAACTTGCTCGTCTTCATGCGTTGCTGATTTGCTTGTATAGTTGTGGGTCAAGAGGAACTTGACGCCAGGTCCGTTAACGTACGCAACCGTGACGACGTTGGAAGCAAAGCCAGGGCACAGACCGTGCCCCTTGCAGAGATTGCTGAAAAGCTCGTCGCGCTCAAGAAGGCACGCTCTCTGGAGAACAAACTCGTATAGAGCATATTCATATAACTGTGAACCCCATATCTAAATTAAATCGACGATGAACATGTAGCTTAGAAGTTGTTCGAAAGATCAAACATGAGGGATCCGAGACGGGAGATAATTTTACTAAGTACCTTCCATTTTTGGACCGTAGAATACGAGAGTTCCGAATTCCAGGAATTATGAAGACGTGTTTGTTGTAAAAATACAGGTGGCCCTCCATGAACCCCGCCAAAAGCAATAGGAGCAGGAATAGATTACCGACTACGGAATGCATAAACAGTACAAGTCATGGCTTGGCTGAATTTGTTCCATGGGTATGGGGATAGATGATGACAAGATGTGTTGACGAAAGATACAAGAGATTATTGGGTCGCGGGTATCATGTCCGTCATAGTGGGTATTGCGAGGTAAAGTGTCGCGGACTAGGCGTTGCTCAGAGAGTCTTTTGCATCAACCTGTATCGTCCTCCTCTTCATCATCGTCATCGTCAGGAACACTGAGGGCGGTTTCACCCTCCACCCCGTCACCTTCATCCCCATCTACTTCGGCATCTTCATCATCTTCCGATTCGTCGCCGTCTCCTTCAAAACATTCCAGGTGCACACGGGTCCCATCCTCGGCCACCCACCCTTGCTCAACCAATTTATCCAGCACTTTATCCACGCCTTTCCACCTCACACTCCACTTTACCATCCACCGAGAAATACCAGGGACAGGCGTAACCGTCGCACGCTTCTTCAGTGAATGGATGTGCCTGAAGTGCATTAACTGTCTTGTCCTGATCCCTGACAGCCCCGACATTTTCAGGGTCTCGAGCCGAGGCAGAACAGGAATGCGTTCCGTGATGGCCAAGGGGACTGAGGTCGCCCGACTCGGGCAAGGGGACGGATTGGCTTTGGAGCACAGTTTCGATGGTAAGGCCGTCGTCGCACTCTCTTTGACCTCGACCTCGACCTCTTCCATGAGAATGTCGAAGAAATCTACGATGACGTTGGCAAAGTTGACTTCGAGTGTGCGTAGGTGGTTGAGCCCACGCATGAAGTTGCCGAGATTGTCGACGTTCCTAACTTCGAGGGCGGTAAGGACGAGGGTCTCTATTTTCGAGAAGGAGGGGAATGGGAGGTGGGGTAGGCAGATTGTAGAGAGTGAAGGAGAAAGAGGCTGTGGGGCACGATATTTCGCGTCGGTGATGAGTGAGATGAAGGGGGCGAAGTCCTGTTCAGGTAGATCCAGGCTGAGTCGTTTCAGCCCGGGTAGTACGAGGCGCCCCATGAGCTGTATGAGGTAATCTGGGTCCAGGTCGGTTAGGCTCAGGTTTTCCAGTGACTGGATGGTGATTCGGTCCCTGTTCGTGGGCCAGACTAGCTTTGTATCTCCGTTGGCAACTCGGGGTCCAGAGTAGTGCAGAGACAGAGTCTGGAGATCTGGACTATTGCGCAACATATTCTCCCAGTGCTCGTATGAGGGTCGGATTTTCTCTGGATGGAGAGCGAGCTCGAGAGTGTGGAGATGCGTGAGATAGGGGCTTTGCTCCCAAGGAAGGTTTACGCCAACGAGGGAAATGTTTTTCAGGCGGGGGAGATTGTTATTGAACACCCGGACTGGCGGTCGGTAGGTCGCGAGATAGAGATCCTGTGATGTCCCGTAATCCTCAAAATGGTATAGCTGGAGTGTTTCGAGGTTTGGAGCTGGACCACAAGTGTTGAGGTGCTGCCGAGCAGCGGCCTTGCACTCGTGGTCACGCACTTTGAGGTGAAACGCACGCCAACGCTTCACGTGGGGACAGATGATATTGAATATCTGGTGTATCTCCTCCCTGCAAAGAGTCACACCGGGGATGTGTTCACTCTCTGCGACTGTATCAACTAGAATGTCGAAGAGATGGGGAGAGGGGAGGCAGCGGGAGAGGTACGCCTGAGCGCGCATTATGTGCGCAGGTTCCCGGAAATGAAGCATGTTCCACATAGAGGACGTGCGTAAGGCAACTTGGCGCCAAACGCGAGAGACATGCGAGGCCAGGATTTGGAAATTGGACGAGGGAACGGCATAATAATCCTGGTCTGGCTTGAGAAGGAAAGGGCTCCCAGCATAAGGATAGTCGTAGCCTGCACCGAGAACAAATATACGGGTCAAGAGTTCGACGGGTAAGGAGTTGATGTTGGCGCGTCGGTGCATAAGGGAATCGTAGGATGGTTCTGGTGGATGGGTAGAAGAATGGGGGGCATCTTGAAGTAAGGTTGGTAATGGAAAGGGGTGGGGCTAGCCGCGGACATTTAGTGGTTATTGGAAGGCTGGGTTAGAAAAACGTACCGAGGACATTGACCTTTCTAAGTGAGCAGCAACGGTCAATACAGCGGGGTCCAAGGCAACACGGATGGTTGGACCTAGTGGGAGAAATACAAAACTGGAGCCATCGGGAACTCTCATGGAAATTCAAATAGGAAGCAATTGTAAACGGGTCTTGTCCTGTTCAGTCCCCGGTCAATCTCACACTCGCGATCAAGTATGTAATTGATTACCTTTTTTGAAATGCTTCTCGTAAACTCGACCTAGTAACTTGCCCACCTCTGCTCAGTTTCATCCACAAGCCCCCCCTAACTATCAGTACCAACCTCCAGACCCTCCCAAGTTGCTCAATGTCGTCCATCTCGTGACCCCCTGAGCAAGATCTGCATCGGCCTAGGGTCATGATCTCCTTAATTTAAACTCATCATGCATCGTGACTTATTTCGGAAAGATTGGCTTGAAGTATGGAGGCCCCTCAGGAGAACCTTTTAGGCTGCATGTGGGCACACTAAGTGCACCTCCATTGATCAAGGGCAGCCCGAATCGGACGATGAATGCATATCTCCGTCGCGATTCAGCTCAACCTTCACCATACAGGTGCCAGAGAGCTATTTCTACAATCGTTCCCAGGGAACTGGCGCGTGTTTAGCACATAAACTCGCAAGTGATCTCACATACCATTGGACAAGAGCTAGATTCTCTCACCATCGCGAGATAGAACCTCCCAAAATAACCCCTTCCCACCAGATGTTTGGTTAGGCCACATAAGGTCGTGTTGTCTGTAAGTAGGTTCGCATGCCATACGTCCAACACCGTTATTTTCTGGCTATGTCTCTATATGTAGTAAACCTCCCAGCAAAATTCCTAACCATACGAAATTTGACAGATCGGCCATGTTCGATTACGGTCAGCCCGAGACAGCCCTCTATGAAAGGTTAAGAACGCCTTGTCAAAGATTCCGTCATATACCCCGCCCCTACAGCCCTCACGAATAACTCGGGTTTCAAGTGGGGCACGAAGCTTGGAAGACGGGAAGAGTGATGTGATTGGGGGGGTGTTGAAAGATCATAAGGACATAATCATAATCATAATCATAGGTTTCTCAGGAGCTCTCCCTCATCTTCTCTGCCCGTTTCCTTGACCCACATCAACTGGAGCTTGTTTCGCAAATCGAGGTAAAGCTCGTTGTCCTACAAAATGTACTGGGTCCTCGGGATGCGTAGGTATCGGAGGAAGTGGTCGTTCCATGTGCGTTTGCCTCTGAGCCCTTGTAGCCATAACCATCTGATCGTCTAGCTCTATGGTTTGCTTGGCCACCGTGTTCATAACAATCGATAACTCGTCGTTCGTCCGGGGAAGGTTGAGTAAGCTCATCTTACCCTCGAGCTTTTGCAGGATGCAACCGAAAACGAATTGGAACTCGTTCAGGTGGCCTCGTCTGTCGGGGTGTTGATACCAATAGCCGGGTCCGATATGGTGGAACAACGCAGCAACCGCATCGGCGTGCTCTACGGAAACGGTATTTGAGATAAGAGTCTTCCAGCAGCTATGGATGTCGTTGGTGTCGAAGAAGCCTCGCCTAAACAACTGTCCGATGGCAGTCGTGAGCATGATGCCGGACGCTATTACCGTAGGATTTGCGCATTTGTACGAGATTGCTTCACTATTGACATTCTATGGGAGAAAATAAATCAGAGAAAACCCCGTATATGCTGAAATGGACTTACAGCGTCCCAGACGCTTATAAATGTGCCAAGCAGAGCCTCCTTCAGATGCCATTCAAACGTATTCGCAATTTCCTCGCTTCTCATGCGTTTGAACTGCCAGTATAGCCTTAGCATAAAGACCAGAATGGCTTCAATGTCCTCTTCCGTCGCCTCCGCGAAGCGCCAGCAAAACTCTTGCGCAAGCTCTGCGAGCTGCTCGGGTTCCCAAGCTTCAGCAGCGATGACAATTAGAGACTGGATGTCATTATCCTCTATAGGAGGTCGCGTAGCTAAGTTAAAGGTTCTTTTCCA
>JAFLHD010017878.1:4789-15318 GCA_018856295.1 Blastosporella zonata
GGTAATATGACCCGGTGGCGCTTGCAATGAGGCGGACACGATGTAACCGCCACCGCGGCACGGCCTACGTTCGTCCTGCCACAATTCAACTTGAAATGTGCACGAGGCTGTGGTCCGTGTCACCCTACGGTCCGTTGCGGCCAAAAACAATAATCTGAAAGGCTTCAGCTGTAGGTGGGCGGCAGTAATAGCCAAGATGATAATTGCTGTGACCGCGAGGACATATCATTTAGCAAGCCTGTCATGTGTAATTATTGAAGCTGAATAATCCTCTGACCCTCATTCCTTCGGCACTGCATCGACGGGAATCAATGTCATTCTTTTATGAGTTGGATCCGGAACTATGGAGAAATTGAGTAGATGCCGTTGACGTTTCGGTAGATGGATGATCGTCCTGCAGGTATTATCGCACACTCAGCTACAATTATTATATGTAGGAAGGATTGCAATAATACCCATCGATCATCAGGACGCCTGATCCTCGTAGAACAATATAATTCTGTTTCCGTAGAGGAGCGAAGTGCGGCTGCCTGCCACATTCAGATTAGAGCGTCCTTCCTCCTCCTAAGCTGACCGAACAAGTGTCGCGTGGTGCGACTATAAGATACATCTTATGATCATGAAGCCTCGGCGTAGACTTAATAAAGCTTAAAGTGTCACGACGGAGGCGCTATATGAATTATGAAGAAGTCGGAAGACAACTTCATCTCCATTAGATGACTCATATGATGAAATAATACGATGCATGACTCTGCACCGCGCTTATCATCTATCTGGCAGTCGGCTGCACTGAAGCATTTGCCTTGTGGGTCCAAATTTTGCGTGTGGCATGACGCACCGAACAATTTATGCAACGGATGTAGACTAGATTCAGAGAGGGAAGCTGCAGTGATCTCTCACAGAGACTGCGACCCAAAGGATATGACAAACTCGAGATCCGCAACCTCGTCGGAGTCCAGTTGGCAAGCAAGAGCAGTTCTGGCACCGCCACATTGGACCAATGAGTGGATCAGCGGCCCGGTGACTTAAAGTGCATTTCCAACTTTTACCACCCTCAACTTGTTCCCCTCGATTCCTTCCTAGTCTCCAACTGACAGCGAATACATTCTTCCAGTAACTTTTCAACTCCAGGCGTTGTATATTACTCGGATTTTGCCCCCTATAAATCGCCTGGATTTGATTTGGGCGCCGCTGACCAGGAATTCTCGCAGCGATCTCGCACTTGCATCGCTTTGTGGCCGTGTTACATAGGGTGATCCTCGGACCTCAATTGAGCGCGCAGTCTGCTCATCTGATACTTTTGTTCACCAAAAATACGGAAGGAGGTCTCCTTGTATCATTTCTTTCCTTATGTAGAACCTGTTCTAGCTCAGGGTCAAATAGTTCCCCTTTCGGCCTCATGTCAACCTCATTCTCAGGTCCCCGTCTAGCCACTTCTCGTACTCAAGCTATCCTGACTCGTCCCACATCCTCCCTCGTCACCGCTTTCCTGGGGAAAGTAGAGCGAGTTTAATCTTCAAGCTTGAAGCTTGTTGCTAGAAAGAGTCATCAGATCGTGGTGACTGCCGGTGTCAGAGTACAAAAGAAGGTGCCACCGCTTTTATTAACTTCTTCTCCTGTCCCATTCACACCTTTTCAGGCATTCCTTGTCTGTTGTCTGTTCTAACTCCTTGCCATGACTGAGTATGATTATACTCCCGAAGCCTTCGAGCGTCACCGGTCGACGCAGGACCGCATCGCGCGGTGGGTAAGCCAGACGGAGGAGCATCGACCACAATTCGACTCGGTTGAATCTCGCAAGCCATCCTTCTTCCAGCGGCTCACCCAACGACGGAAAAGTCATTCCTACCATGGACCACGATACCGGCGAGACTCCTCATCCTCCTCCTCCTCATCCTCTTCATCGACAACCCCATACTCGGCATCGCCGCGCGCACCTGGACCGATGCCATATGCTGGGCACCAGCCACCGTACCAGCCACCCCAAGCGTCTCCACATCGGCCTCCACATTCACGTCACGATTCTTCACGTCATCATTCATCCTCATACCGTGCGCCAGTATATTTGGCGTCACCACCCACAACACCCCAGGTCCAAGTCTACCCATATCCATATGGCGCGCTCACAAGTCCTGGGCAAGCCTCGTCTGGGCCCGGCCCTTACGTATATCCAGCGAGGCCAGGCGTAAGTTCTGCAGGTGTAAGTCCATCAATTTTACTTTCAGAACGGACATTGACCGGTCAGTGCTTGCAGTCTCCGGCGTACCATCAATCAACGACTAGCTACTTCCCTCAGAACGTGACGTATCCCATGTACGGTCAACGTTCCCATATATACCAGCCTCCTCAGACGGCATACCAGTATTATGGTCAGGCTCAGTCACAGCCTTTTGCTTCCCCGCCGGCGCAATACCCACATACCGCTGTATATCCTCCCGCCATATACCCGCTGACGGGGTACGAAGCGCAACAGCAACCCCAAGCTTCTCCGAAACCAGTATTCTACCAACGTTTCTTCACCAAGAAGGAAAAACACCGACGAAGCTACTGAGTTTTCCTACGCAGGCGTGCTCCAGTAATGGAACGGTTCGGTAGGAGGAGCCTCCTCTTTCGTCGACTTTGGATATCTTGGCCAGTGGGACCTTCTACAATTGGAGCCTACACGTCTTTTATACCTCGCTCACCACTCCACAATGTTCTATATTTTTCATACACATGCCGTTTATGCTACATCCATGAATATTAATGCACCTACTTACTTACAACACATACTTACTGGACTTCACAAGAACACTTTACACCGACTTCGGCCGAACTTCGGCGATACCATAGAATTAGACTCGGCGTATCATACTGCTGGCTTTTCGTAACCTCCATCAACTTTTTATCATTGGACAAAACCTATTGTACCATGCCCAAGGTTGCCCACGACGTCGAGGAGAAGCTATAGCGAATATTTATCGAGCTATTGAGTAGCTTCGTCTCCACCGTTACAGATCTTGATCAAACCACCTCCTCAAGCCTGATCTCATCAAATATCACTGCCACGAGCCGGCCAGGATAACGATGTGGGGATCCTTCAGTGCTATTTCCCAGGGACCAGGTTGTTTCCTTCACTCCGCCCAGAAGTAATAGGCTGGCTCCTGTTACTCTATATTGTCTTTCGATTCCGTCGTCTCGTTAGATCCTTCGAAATAGCGCTGGCCGCTCATTTCACTCGCCCACGAAATCGACAGCAGACTACTGTCTCTGGCAGCCGCAGCCATGGAATGTCTTATTTCGTAAGTGACCGCTTATACATGCGTGAGGCTGGCAGCGCCCGGATATGTTTGACTTGGTTTCGACAGATTGAGTCTTTTATTCCTACCAGCCGTGGTGAACGCGGTCGTGACACTAGAAGTTGGGACAACGGCGGATGTGTCTGTGCCCACGAACGTTATGTGGACGAGGGAGGATGGCGACCCCACAATCTTTGACCTGAGGTTCGTCATTGGAGACGCGGATGTTGGGTTTGCGGCGACTATCCGGGCACCGAACGGGGAACTCACTGGAACGGTCCCTGTGACATTCCCGACCAAGGGGTACGTGTTGTTTTTTTGCCCTTAGTCGTAGATAGCTGACAAGGGATTGCCACTTCGACAGACAATTTTTGGTTAAGGCTGTTGATTTCGAGTGAGCATTGTTGTTATCGATGCGAAAGACCTGTCTCGACCTAATGATCTCATGCGAAGTAGAAATGGTGACGCAGTTATCGCATCGACCTCCTTGATCACTGTGAGTACCAATGCCTCGAGTTCTCCAGACCCGTCCACGGCTTCGTGAGTTCTGTTTAATTTTCCAAAGACAAAACTGGCGAACACCTATTCCAGAGCCACTACCCCTCCTACCCCTCCTCCGACTGTAACCACAATAGCCACGACCTTAACTGTGACCACTGCAGTACCGACCAATTTGTGAGTCTTTTCTGTGTCGACCTCGATTTCATGCTCATTATCTCAAGTAGAGGTACCAATCCTTCTCCAACATCGTGGGTATCGAATTGCAAAGAATTAATTGACTTTGTGCGCTGACAAAATTACTTACAGCACCTCAGTCATTGCTGGGGCGACTCAGACTCCATCCAGTGCCGCTTCCAAGTCATCTATAAATACACCAGCCATCGTTGGGGGGATATTGGGTGGCGTCATTCTCATCCTTCTCCTCGCCATCGCCTACGTCCTTACTAAACGCCGCCGGGAGAATGCCAGGATACAACGACGTCTAACCTTCCACCGTGACCTGATGGTGCAGCACCGCCCCATCGCCCCCGACATCGAGCACGGTCCCGGCATCGCCACCAGCCCCATCCTCCCGCCACTTGGCTTCCAGCAGGCAATCACCGTGTCCACTCCCCAGGGCCCCACGCGGCCGCAGTTCCCTGGTTCCCTGCACGCGCACAGCCCAGCACCGGTCGATCACCCGCCAACTCATCGACAAGTACTACTGGGAAGCCGCATCGTACAGCTTGAGCAACAGTTCGCGGGTATTAGGAGACAGAATCGGGGGAATACGATGGTGCCGGTTCTTGAGCATATGAAGAGGCAGGTGGAGTGGTTGAGGGCAGAAAGAGACTCGCCGTGGGCGCGGTGTGAGACAGACGTCCCGTCACCTCTGTTGGACTACTATTTGGAGTAAAATCTATTGGAACTGTGCGCCCCAACCTGCGTTTCGTGAAGATTCGGACAGGCTCATTGAGAAGCATTTGATTGCCTGCCTTTCCTTGGCGGTTGCGGTTCGGCCGATCGTGGTCTTATTTTTACTTGTCCTGCTGCGGGTGCCGGCCGGCGGGGCGGCGTTAATGCATCATAGACATCGACAACGCGGTGTGGGTGCCTTCAGAGTGCGTGGTCAAATTATGCTGAGGTTGGTCGATGGGAATATGCCGCCGTCTCGAGGGCTTTTCTTTAGTTATGGGCGCGAACGTTCGTCCTCAACAACGTCGTTACTCCCCATGCTCCTTCTTCCAGTAAAAAGTCCATCGCCCACGTTCGGGCTGCGCTTGGGCCTGGATCACTGTCAGGTCCGGACGAAGCCATGAATCTTGTGGATCCGTGAACAATGGTGACATTGGAAAATCATTTAGGGCAATTTTACTAATGTTTCCCAGGTCAGTTCCAAGCCTTCGGGTTCTGGAATGACGTTCCGGGTGATCAGAATGTGATCACATTCTTGGCACTGACATACTGTTAAGTACGTCTGAACGGTTAACAAGCTCACGGCTGACAGTATCCCCAAAACGATTACAATAGAAAAATTCTGATTCCGCCTCTGTTGCATCCGACCTTTACTACTCTCGCAACTAGGAGGAATTCCAATGCTAGACCATGGGCCCCGAGCGGAGTTGAGATCAAGAGATTGATTCCTTTGGGGGCTAATCTGATTAGCTGAGTGTGAAAAATTGTTATCAGATAAGGGGCAAGAACCTAAGCGAGTTTTATCAGATGATCGAAGCACATGCCATCTCGCGTTTTTCCCAAGGATGGCAACACGCCACTTGGCAGCATACCTCTCCATATATAAAGTCGGGAAATGTCGTATAATTTTTCTGTGCTCGCTTCACCCCCTCCTCCTACAGTATGCCTGCTTCCGCCTCTGCAAAATCCGTGGACATGGACAACAAATCTCCCGTCGAGTCGGTACCCAGCTCATCGGATGAGGATATCGCCGCTTACGCCGGTGTCAAAACGGTCGAGGCGACGCACAAAGTCTATGGAAAATACTCCAAATGGGCACTGTTTATAAGGTCAGCTTCTATAATTTTAATTGACGCGTTTTCTACATTTACTGATGACTCAATATAGCTTGGGACTCGCGGCTTATATTTATTCGTTGGATGGCTCGACGACCTACACCTACCTTAGCTATGCCGCATCCGAGTTTGAGGACCACACTCTCATCAGTACCATTCAAGTCGCGCAGTCCATGATCAGTATGTCTTATTTTTATCTCTTCATCGTGCCGAGACTAACGACTTTTGATAGTTGCGGTCGGTAAACCCGTCATCGCGAAATTCGCGGACGTTACATCTCGTGGTGCTGCTTATACTATCGTCTGTAAGTTGCATTCGCCTTATACTCGTAGTATTCCCCATTGATCCCTTTCTGTCTCTAGTGATATTCTACGTTATTGGTATGTGATCGTATCCGGCGGCGGTAATATTTTATTCACCTTCATTTTAGGCTACATCGTCATCGCCTCTGCAAAGAACATTGAAACTGTCGCGGGTGGTATCATCCTTTATGCTATGTGAGTACCCCATCCCCAACCTCGTTGAACCTCGCTGATGGTTGACGTTCACACAGAGGTTACACGTATGTCTTGGTTACTGTCCAAACTTCGTCCTAGTTGATTAACATTTAACGTAGGGGCCTTCAACTACTGACGCAGATCATCATCGCCGACATTACTACCCTTAAATGGCGTGGTCTCGTGTTGTCGTTGATTTCCATGCCGTTCATCATCAACGCGTTCGTCGGCGCCAACATCTCCGCTAATATTGTCACGGGTGCTGGCTGGCGATGGGGATGTACGTCTATTTCCTCTTCTGTCTCGTGCATCACTGACGTTCATCGTCATAGACGGCATGTTCGCCATCCTTATCCCCGTCTCATTGCTCCCACTCATCTCCACCCTCCTCTGGGCTGAGAACAAGGCTCGGAAGCTCGGCATCGTTCCTAAGCGCAATGCTTCTGGAAGGAGTCTTTCTCAAAGAATCCTTCGCGGCGCTGACAAGCTCGATGTCCCCGGTCTCCTGCTCATCGGTGCCTCCGTCGCTCTCATCCTTCTCCCTTTGACTCTCTCAAGCACGGCCAAGGGTGGATGGCACAACGGTATGTTTGATTACTTGAACGAACTACTACATCATGCTCAACGTCCTTCATAGCTTCGATGATCGCCATGATCGTTGTCGGCTGCGTTCTGATCCCCGTGATCGGCTTCTACGAGTTCAAGTTTGCTCGCTTCCCCGTCGTTCCCCATCGCTTTGTCGTGAACAGGAGTGTCGTCATCGCCTCTGCCATCGGTGCCTTTGACTTTGTACGATTTTCTCAACCTTTTCTCTGCTTGTGGTCGTTAATCGTCTTTTCTAGATTTCGTTCTACATCTCGTACACCTACCTTTATTCGTACATCGTCATCGTCAAGCCATGGTAAGATCATTATTACATGGTAGCCGACATTCCCTGACCATCGGTAACAGGAGTCTCGTCAACACCACATACTTTACGCAGACGCAGACGGTCGCATTGACTGTGTTCGGTATCGCTGCCGGCATTGGCATGCGCTACTTGCGCCGTTACAAGGTGCGTTAATCTCACACATGTATACTTTCGGAAGCCTAAGTCGGCTTCTTCAGCACCTCCTCATTATTGGCCTCGCCATCCGACTTCTCGGCGTTGGACTCATGATCCACTCCCGCGGTGCTGACGGCTCAGACGCCGAACTCGTATGGACGCAGCTGCTCCAGGGTATCGGAGGAGGCTTCGCCGCCGTCGCCTCTCAAGTCGGTGCTCAAGCGTCGGTCCCTCACTCCGATGTTGCGATGGTCACCGCCGTCGTCCTTCTCGTCACCGAGATTGGTGGCGCTATTGGTGGTGGTATCGGTATGTCGGCTCCTCTCTATATATATATCATCCACCATATTGATCGCGCGTCTTACAGCTGGTGCCATCTGGTCGAACATCATGCCTGGCAAGTTGGCCGCTCACCTGTCCTTCCTTAGCCAGGATGAGCGCGACGCGCTCTTCGGCTCTATCACGGCCGCCTTGGAGTACGATCGTGGTACACCCATACGCGAGGGCGTCATCGCAGGTCAGTCATTTCTCCATTATCCTTGCCATTTCTCAATGCTGACGACATCTTGTAGCTTATGGTGATGTTATGAAGGTCATGACCATCGTAGCCACTGTATTCGCCGTCATCCCCCTTTTCCTGTCGTTCTTCATGCCCAATTGGTATCTCGGAGATACGCAAAATGCTGTCGAGGATGTTGGCCTCGCAGGTGAGCATGTGGTTGACCCCGTAGCCAAGGTCGACCATGAGAGCCAATGAATTTGCTCCCAACTCAATCCCAGGACATACGATACGTTCCTAGGCATGAGTCAAAATGGCTAGCCATTCAAAATATTTAGATCATATTACTACCTAGAGTTATTATTAATGTCTTCACTTTTACTTTGTCTTATTATCAACGACTACACATCTCATCTGCATATTTTGGTGCATCCTCATGACATTATACCGCTGGTGAAATCTATTCGAATTACAAGTTCAAAGAATAAGTATGCAAATGTTTAGTTAGGTGCATGATGTGGTCGAAGTATGTGTGGAGTCTTCCAAAAATCAAAAGTGGCATACCTGTAGTGTTAGTTTACGGTGCTCTTAGAAGAGGTGATCTATAAGATAACCTCAGTAATCGGACACAGCGTGATCGACAACTGAGGGTAGAGGACGATAGGTATGTAGTATAAGTACGGTCTGGTAAATCCGGGTGCTATTTGCGCCACCCGTCCCGCCTTGTTTCTCGGCTAGAGTAACAAGGTGGTCAAACAATAAGAAGTATAAATAATCTAAGATAGGGGAAGTAACAAGACGGTCAGATAATAGCGGTAAAATAATAGGTGACAAAGGCGGACAATACTGGTGTACCACCTTTGTCTGTGTCCAGAAAATGGGCCTGGTAAGTCGATGCCCAACATGTAGATATCGATGTAACAGATCGACGTTTGTGGCCAACGACGTCATGCCTCACGTGTGGGTTGTGCACAGCCACTTCTTTTCATCTCCTCGACTTGAATGGCGCAGGTACAGCATCCTGGAAATCAAGTTCTAGTATCCCTAGCAACTCAGGCGGTATTTCTCTCGCTACATCACTATGGCCTTGCATTTGCGTTTTCAGGCATGGTCGCTCAGACAATCTATGGAGAAGCTCATCATCTTCCCGAGGTAGGCTTGCTGTTACGCTGCATCACAGCTTCTTCTGAAATGACTCAGGGAATAGAAATTTCACTCTTTTCTCCATTAATCTCGATCACCGCGCTCGAAGAAGCGCTTGCTCGAACGTACCCCACGTGGTTCACATGCCATCCACTTTCGAGGCGACTTCAATACGTTAACCTTACGCTGGCGGCGCAGGGAAGCATGAGCAACATTGAGATCGTTTTTGTGCCAACCAGTGGTCTCACTGACTACCTAAAAGACATCAACGGCCTCCCGGTGGTTCCTTACTCTTTCATCCTGCTCCGAGAGCTTATGCTCTGGGACACCACATCACCGGAAAATCTCCAATCTCGGAGATCACACGAGGATAATATCCTTCGCATGCTCAACGTCCTCAGGCGACGCCCTGATTTTGTGCACCATTCCCAATTCGATGAATCGACGCAGGCGGCATCCCGGGGACGAGTCACGCGATATTTTGCGGTACACCCAAGCTTTAGGAAAGAGTGGCAACGTTTGGGTCTTATTCCTCATCGGGACCGTGCGCCTGATGGAGGGAAGGTTTTACTAGGTAGGCACGAAGTTCGCGAGGTGTCTGCCACGCAGGGGTCTCCACTCACCAAGTCTGAGGATCTTGTCGCTTCTTTGGAGAAGATGTCTATCTCTCCAGGCCCCTCCATTCAATCCGAAGATCCATCTCACTCCAACCCAGCGCCAACGCCACACGAAGCCGCGCCAGCCTCGAAGAAGAAGCCGAAGCTTGGTCGCTTGCAAGTACGGCGTCTCGCTGCTCGAACCACTTTCGAAGTTCTCAAAGCCCACGGCTTCCACTGTGCACTTTTCGGTAGTATGGCGTGTAAACTATATGGGAACAAGCGCATACCCAACGTTCGTCTCGTCCATTTTACTAGGTTCATCACTGATTTATATATCACAGGATATCGATATCCTTGTTCTTCCACAGCCATCACAACTGATTAACGGACTTGCGCCAACGCAGGAGACTTTAAAAGATCTCCTCGTCGCATCTGCACCAGAATCCTTCGTTCTTCGGCCTGCCCGCGATCCCGAAGCGACTTATCGGGTACTATATTTCCTCCCGACGCCCACCTCGAAGCCGACACCTCACCACGCCTCCAAGGTCGACATTCTCCTTCCGGGTGCAATGTCCCTCCCTGCTCTCCCATTATCACAGGTATGGTGGCGGCCCAACCCCTTCCCAAGTGGTTCCCCCGGAAGTAAGGCCGCTAGGAGACCCCACGACTCTGAGCCGGAGCCTAAGGTTCCTGTTCTACCATTCGCTGTGCTTCTCATGCATAAGCTACAGGGATGGGACGATCATCGACGTGCGAGGGAAACGCGGTATAAGGATAAGGCACCGGTGGATGTAGAAGACCTAGAGTGGATGCTTAGCATCGGCGTGTCTGGCTACTTGCGCGTGGATCCGAGGAGGGGAGCGATGATTTGGCGCGACCGGGCCCTTTTCGATGAGGAGTTTGAAGCCCGTTCGAAGGAGAGGGTCCTTGAGTTCTGTGAGATATATCCTAAATGGAC
>JAFLHD010017879.1:0-18988 GCA_018856295.1 Blastosporella zonata
AGGAGCCCTGGCAATTGGTCGGCCGATGCACCTTTAGATCGTTGTAAACAGCGTTCGACTCGCGATTTCCCACGTCCTGTTGATCTGCCTACTTGGGCCTCTGTTGGTTTGGATTCTGACTGTGCTGCATAAGAGTTCTTGGCGGTTCGGGTGAAGACCATGGGACATGTTCGACCTTTCGTCGTTAGCGTGAGCGTTCAACATTTACTGCCTTCCAACGCGTGATCGACGCGTTTCCCCTTAGCCATTTTGGTGTGCGTTTATATCAGCGTCAGAACACGCTGAGCATGAAATTTCACACCGGTCAGGCTGGAAAAGGGCCAACGTTGCTTCAACAAGGTGAGCAGGAATCCGAAGGGTTGACATTGGGAAACTGGTGTATACAAGGTAAATAGTTGGTAGGCAGAAACAAAATAAATATTGAGATCCGTAGATCTACCACTCCGGGAAAGCGTGTCATCCTTGTGCAGGGGCCATGCTAATCTTCTCTGTATCGTTCCAATTTTTTCGTATGTCACCCCGAAGGGGACATTATAAATTGAAACCCCGAGCACATCTTGATCAGGACTTTGCTTTTTGTTCAGCCCACGGGGTAGCTATTTTGGCAACCAAACATTGAAAGTCTGAAACCAGCGCGCGCGGCCGACTCTAACCAAGACCACCAACGAGTTTTTTCGAATCCAACGCAACGATTTTTTGTGAAGGGGCGCGTCTAGTCTGTGTCAAGAACAAGTCATTTCAATTTCCAGTTCCAAGTCTCAAAAGCTATTCAACTTCCCCCGTCCCATGCCCCCGCGACTTGTTCAACAACTCCTCAACACCTATCATCCATCGAGCAGCGTATGGAGCGCTGACAGGAGTACTACTTTGGGCTTTCGGAGCGTTCGTGACTCGGCCCCGACTGTCCTCACCAAGCCAAGGTCGGTCGTACCCGAGACACTTCGCAGCTGCGACTCGCTCGAGTTCAAGTTCATCTCATCCGGGAATGCCTCATCCATTGACCCCGTGTCGAACGCCTCGTTCGGATAGACCATCTTTGCCCTCAACTCGCCGGATGTCACATCCTCACTGGATGCTCTGTGGAGGCGTAATGAAAGTGTCACGATGAGCTCTATTCGATCCTTGAAGGTCCCGAGGAAGTCGCGGTTTGCACGTATGTGGCCTGGCCAACCAGCGAGGGACAGGACATCTTTGACCCGGCGGCGAAGATACGAGTAGACCGCAGCCTGACTGTCTTCGTAGTTAGTCTGAGAACGAGTCAGCGCACGCCATCTGCCAAAGACCGGTTGGATAACTGTTACTCCAGGTCAGCTAAAGAAGAACTCTATGCCGAAGGTGAAAACCGACCAGTCCTCTTCAAAGATGCGTATACATTATTGAAGACAACGTCACCTCTCCAATCTCCAGGTTGCCACGATTCCACGACAACGTAGCATGTCTCGGCAATGCAGAATTGCAGCGCCAATTGGATTGCCATCGAATCGACTTGCCCATCGGCTTCGAGGTAATGAATCATGGCGTCTCCCAACGCTCGACGGTTGAACAACCTCTCGTTGGTATTGGCTATGCCTTCTGGCTCCTTCTCCCTCGCAATTTTCTCCAAGTCATCAGCCATCAAGGCGGACGTCTGCATAATCTCGGCATTAAGTTTATCCACCACATCGACGACGTCGGTGTCCGACAGAGCGTCTGTCTTCGTCAAATAATAGTTGACTCCATGAAGCTCAGCCGCGGTCTCTTGGAGTAAGCGTGCTGTCTTGCGCCGACGACTTTCCGAATCGCGGAACATATCTTTCAGGGCTGCGAGGTCGTCCGCTAGGCGCTGGACCTCTGCTTCCAGCTCCTCATTCTTCCGGTTCGAGCCCTCCAGTTTCTCTTCAGTTTGTATCAGCCGCTCTGATATGTGCTTCTTCTCCTTCATGCAAATGGATAGTCTTTTCTCTGCTTCGGAGCGCACCCGTCGTTCGGGGATCACGTCATGAAACATGTGCCTGGTATCGTATGGAAGTGCAGATTTCCGTTCCGTATCGTCCACTGAAGACCATCGTGGACGAGGGGCCGATGATGCATGACCAGCCGATGTGTATCCATTATCAAGTGGTCGGGAGCTTGCAGAAATGCTGTGGTGCCTATGGTGCCTGTCTGTATTGGCCCTCCGTAGTTTATCCCGCTCCTGCAAAGGCGCATCTAGGTGTGGGTGATACGATCCAGAAACCTCACCGTTGTCTTCCTCCCTCGATGGTGGTAAATCGTTTATCGTGGTCACATTACCCCGCTTTATCCATTCCCCAGCACCTAAATCCGCTTCCTTCCTCAATGTCTCTACCGTCTGCTCTTGATCGACTGGCCACACTCGTTTGTTTCTCCTCCCATCGCCCATAGCTTGTGTTTGGGTCCGAGTCCTAGACTGCGTTTGTATTCGAGACATAGAGGGAGATGAAGGATCAAGAGTTGGGGACGACTGACTCATAAAGCTCAAATGCGCAATACAGCGCTTAAAAGAGTTGGACTTGGACACCTTGGCTGAATAACGTGTTGTGCCTCATGTTTTAAACTATATCAGTCGGCGCCAATTTTTCCATCAGGGGTTTCAAAGCTGCTAAGTATATCCATAGTATCCGCACTGCATCTGCATCACATCCACCTTGACAATGAAAGCTTGACTGGCATCCAGGCGTTCTGCGCCTAACGGGTCTCATGCTTCGAAGTAGAAGCTAGTGACTCGGATCCGCCGCTTGTCTGCGGCAATATTGATGATAGACGCGCGAAACTCTTACATTGTGCTGAACGATAGAGATACACGCTGATACCTCGAGGCTGAGCGAAATGCTAAAGCCAGTTAAAGATGGAGTATGATACCATGTTCTCATTCGGGCTCACAGAGTTGAACGCCCAGATATCCTAGATGGACAATGGTTGCACTGTCCAAGTCACCGGTGTAAATGTAGTAGAAATTGTAGTGCGAGCCAGGTGTGCGTCAGTTTGGTTGTTCAAAAGGTGTGTCTACATTTTCCAGAACGCCAGTTGAGAATCCTGTATGTGGGGGCAACGAGAAGGCCATGATTCTGGTGAGGGTATTCAGACGCCCGTGACCTCGAGCAAGTATTCTGCAAATGACGGTCAGTAAACGTAAAGTAGGATCAGAAAGGCCAAGGACCTCGGGTAAGCTCAAAAGCCGCAAACGTGGCAGCGGCGGAGGGTATACTGCACATGCTTCAGCATCACGTGTGTACCAAGGACAATTGAAACTACCTTCTTATCACTATTCGACGAGTGTGTCAGTGTCAGTTTCGATTGCTAAATCAATGTCACTCACATGAAGGCGAAAGACCGCGTAAGAGACCAGCACTATAATTCATGATCAGAATGTGAGGGCTTTGTATAGACAACTGACTCACGGGCCGGACTCGGCGACGATCGCTTTCAGCTCATTGGCAATGTACTGAATGGGTGTTCCTGTTGGTGGAATGGGTCGGAGCTGTATCCGGGACTTGACAACATCTAAAGAATGTGAGGTGACTCCTAGATGCGCAGGTTTTATTTACATACCGAGGGGATAACACGCAAGCCAGTAGGCAATCTGTTGCTTTGGTTAAGCAGTGTCATCGAGAAGGCACCCGTCAGACTTACTCCACCCGTTGATCCGCTCGCAAGTAATGCCCAGACTGGGAGTTGTGGGCCATATGTTTTTGAGAATTCACGCTTGGTAAATTCGAACGCTACCCAACTGGATAAGCCTCCCGAAGCAGAAATGCGTAGATGCTTTACCTGTATAGAAGCTAGGGATTAAATTAGCTGATGCTGAATTATCAAGCGACACAACAGAGCTCACCCAGCGTACGCGGGTATCTCTCGAGCAACTGTTATCTGGGGTCCGGTTGAATGTCATCAGAGCAAAAAGGCATCAATGTTTCTCACCCAATAACCCCTCATTATACCCTGGCGTAATCCCCATTGTTTCCACATCCCTCGTGCGACGTCTCGCAGACGTTGATCTGTAGCGGCCCCATATTGACCCTGCATCCGAACTTTAAACATCTCCACTGCAACGACTTTAAGCATTCGTTCATCCACAGGCAAATACTGAAATACCTGGACTAGCAAGAATGGCGTTGGCGGCACCTGCCATAGCACCTGCGAGCGCAGTCTCCTTCAAAGACAGTGGAAATGGCGATATCAGCCGCCGTGAGATGCCATATGATGCAAATAGCAGCGAATTGACACCAGCAATGCCTATTAGCGGACTTGCCATACCTTTAAAAATCTATCAGTTGTCTAAGCACCACAGTCTGAGCATCACGAACCCTTGTAGAGCGCAAAAAATCCTTCCTTCCTGAGGGTCTGCACGAGAATGTCCATAGGTCCTTTCTGTACCTCATGAGGCACATGTGTGCGTTCATACGCATTGAAGACTCACAAACATCTCCTCTTGAATGAAAGTCAGCCCTTGGCTCACGAATATGCACTACCATTAGGACTCAACTGGGAGCAATCTGAGCACGCGTCTTTATGGTGTCCAACGGTTGTCCGACCAGGACCTGCGCCGCTCCTCCCACACTTCCAGCAAGTAATTCGTTGATCGTTGACTGTGAAGCCATTGTGGGCCGGGATATGATGAGAGAAAGTTCTATGTAGTGGTACAGACCAAAGAAACTTTCGACTCAGACCGAACGCCATCACTGGTCCATGATCGCCATTATCACGCGATCCGAAGTTACGGCCGTCAAACTACTGTCAGTCCCACCACCACAAGCTCCATACCGTTGCTAAATGCCGCCTTTTTCTTGCTTCAAACTGGTAGCAAACTCAAACTTCGTTCAGTATACTTGTCAAGTCCTAGCTATAGGTACCATGGTTGACTGGGGGTGATGACAATGGTTGCATGTGAGTGAAACGTGTGCCCTCAACTTACGGAGTCGTTTATAAGAGGCGTAATGCTGAGTGAAGGACTATCTTGGGCTTTAGCATAGTCCCTCTAACACGTCCACCACCAATTCCCCTCCTCGTATAGCATCAAAGGTCCGAATTAGTGGTGCAAAGTACCGCACCCCGGCACCGATGCTCATCCGTCATGAACATATCATCCATCTTATCGCAACTGCAAGTGGATTGAGGTGCCCCAGTTAATGGTACAATTTCCATCCGTGTTGTATCGCCAAATTGCATTTCCGAGGGACAAGGCACTGTTAGCGATCCTGCGGATGGTCGGCAGAGTTTTCTTCACAAAACCGAGTCTGATACTGGTCGATCCTTGGTCCCCATATCCAACTAGCCTTAGGAGATCCCCGATGGTGCCAAGGAGTGTTGTGACCTCCGAGTTCCCGCTTCGGTCGTCGAGGCTCCATTTCAGGGATCTCCTGGTCATTGCGCGCCAACATCCTGCTGCTTGCTGTGTTTCTGCGATTCACGATAAGTTACATACAATTTTTCAGAACAGATTCACACCTTTGCATATTTCCTGATATAATGCACCAAGAGCATCGTTCATGTTTTCATTGCATTGGGTGACCAGGATTGCAGGAGTGTCGGGCAGAAAGCTACCATAATAGCTTGTAACGCGACACGAACAACCCCTTTGCTCACGAATTCCGCCCTCCGTCCAGATTTCTTCACAGCAGCGATCAAATGTGTCCGATAATATGGCCATATTGCTCACCGAAAGCTTGTGCCACAAAACTTTGACCAGCGGAGGCCGATTCAGATTCATTTTTGAATTTCTCAAAGCTGTCCGCGATGGTCGCGCAGCCTTGGAAAAGGTAGAAGTTTAAGTCGTTCGCCACGTCAGCGTCTAGGCTGCCGCATTGCATCCAATCTGTGGCGACTTAAAAGCGCTCCCCACAAAGTTCATCCTTCAACTCGTTCACCCAGCTGCGCTGCTTTCCGATAGTCCTCCGCTTGAACACTGACTGGTGCATCAAACACGCCGCCAATTTCTTCCGAGGGTTGAAGTTCCTTCCAGTCCGGGCCTTTCGAGTTCTTCGCCCCCTTGGTTCTCTTCATATTATTGGTGGAAGCGGTATCCCCGTCTCTTTGTGTTCATCTGTGCGCTACAACGGCGGGCAGTTCTGCGAAGGGATCAAACATCGCCATACTCCGAATCCGAATGCTGTACATTGTAGCCTCATCTTTGGTTCGCCGGCTCTTCATGAAGTCTTTTTTTTGGGGGGGTCGCTGCACATTGGTCATGTAAATGATTCTGATTGTGGACATGCTTACGCACCGAAATGGCTTGATGTGGCTGGCGTGAGAGGGTTCGTCGTACAAAAGGATTCTGGGCTTGAGAAGTTTCCAATTGGTTTCTATCGGAAGACAGTTTCTCCCATGGTCTCAAGCGGACTAGCGCCATCTATAATTACTTACGATTCGGGGGTTCTCTATGCAATCAATTGATGGATTCAAAGTCACCTGTTGGCCTTGCCTTTCTTCAGTTGACGTTTTTCAGTACTCAGTACCGAGTCTCAACACACTATTCACGAAGATCGAAACATGTATCAAGGGACAGACTGCAAACTCGCAATTGCTCTGGATGTAGGCACCACTTACAGCGGGGTCTCCTATACGTAAGCCCTTTCTATCGAGTTGCAAAAAAATGACTTGTACTGATGTTGATACAGTATCTTGGAACCAGGTCGTATCCCTATTATATATGGCGTGACACGGTACGACTCAAAATAATTGTTTTTTAAAACACGCCAATTCATATCCTACTCCCGACTCCAGGTTTCCGCGATGCAGGCATTCAAAGATACCGTCTTTCCTGCTATACGACAAGGACGGACGGCTCAAAGCAGCGGGTGCCGAGGTCGAGGCTGAAGAAGAGCTGGATAATGCAGGCATTTTGTACACATCATGCTCGAAGGCATCCTGGTGGGTGATGTGTTTATCTTGATAACATCTCTAGCTTATGTTGCATATCTATCAGGTTCAAGCTCCACTTATGCCCCAAGGAAGACGAAATCCGCCTTGAATCTCAAAGTTTCCCTGTACTCCCTCCCAATAAGGACGTCGAGCAACTTTTCGCTGACATGTTCCTATATCTCACTCGCTGCACTCTCGAATTTATTGAGGATACTCATGTCAACGGAGCCGAACTGGTCCAGGCCAATATAGAGTATATTATTGCTCATCCCAATGGCTGGAAGGGTGCACCGCAAGCACGACTTCGTAGGGCCGCAGTTTTAGCCGGGCTTGTAACAGACACGCCTTCTGACCATTCCAGAATACACTTTGTGGAGGAGGGTGAGGCCGCCTTACATTTCTGCCTCCGCAACGCCGCATCTTCAATGGTGGCAGATGAAATGAAAGTGGGTCTCTCTTTTTGTGCCAAAAGGGGCTCAAACATTGAACGACTCACTCGTAGGCCGAGGGGAAGGGTATTCTTGTTGTTGATGCTGGTGGCGGCACTGTTGACCTGAGCGCGTACGAACTTCGTGGAAACAATGTCTTTCATGAAGTACGCACCCCAAAATGTGTGTCAGCATAGCGCTGCTAGCGACATAATTCATAGTAGCAGTGTCAGCGATTAACCACTGTGTTAGGTATCTTTCAAGGGTCGATATTCGTCACCAACAAGGCAACCGAGTGGCTGAGAGGTGAGTATATTCGACATCTTTTACCAAAAACGCATCCTAATTGGTCATCAGGCAAACTCAGTGGTTCGATCTTCGGTACTGATGAAACCATAAAGCGGATGACAAAATTCTTCGACCAAAACACAAAGCACAAGTTCGAGAACATTACTGACGACCAGTACATCCAATTTGGAGGGGCTGGCGACAAGGACCCGGACCTAAACATCTGGTCAGGAGGGATTGGTGTAGACGGGTGTGTCACATTTGCGCTGAGACCCTGAGCTTGTTACTCATTTGCCTTTTGTAGCCGACAAGTTGCGACATTTTTTGAACCGAGCTTAAGAGCCATCACCAATGCTATTATTGAAGAGACGACACAGGCTCCCGGGCGAACAAAAATAACAGTGTGTCATCTTCATCTATTTGATAAGAGGTTGCCTGAACACGAAGGATAGACGGTATTGCTCGTTGGCGGATTTTCCGCAAGCTCTTGGCTCTACAAGCAACTAAAGCTTTCGTTGCGAAACCATGGCCTGCGACTCGTCCGTCCTGATGCTCATTTGTGAGTCTAGTTGTCAAAATATTATCTATCTTCATTTGTCAATCGACGGCGTAGGAACAAAGCCGTCGCTGATGGTGCAGTATCATTTTACGTCGATCATCTTGTCAAAGCGCGCCGAGCAAAGTACACCTACGGGATTGAGTTCTACAGCGAATTTGATCCCTATAATCTGGAACACATCCGTCGCTCTTCGACAATGGCATTTCTTGATGCTAATGGGCTGTATTATATTGATCGCCAGTTTCAGTGTATTTTGAACAAGGTGAGCCAATAACCCTCCCCTCAGTTTATTGTGGAGCCAAAATCAGCATACCAGGACATGCAAGTGGCTGAAGAAAAGGAATTTTCTCAAGAGTTTTATAGACGGGCAGATCTTAGGGAGCACTTTGAAAATCCTATGAAGGATGTAATCTTGTGTTACCAGGGAGATAAGGAAGAGCCGCTGTGGATTGACAAAGAAGAAGGTGAGGTTGTAGCCTTTCTACATAGCAATTAACTAACAGGAAGGTCTGTCAAGCAAACTATCGGAAAATCTGCACTGTCGAATCCGATATTTCGCGATTGATAAAAAGCCTACGCTCAAAACGCGACAATGGCCACACTTATTATGAACTCACATATAATGTTGTTCTTCGCCTTGGTCTCACAGAACTAAAAGCCTACACAACTTGGAAGGAACATGTACGTATGCCAGCTGCATTCTAAGGCAGAACTCATGAGTTTTCATTATGAACAGGGGCGTGTGTATCGGTACGTTCTCCTTTTTCTTAGCTATGTCGATTCCCAACATTGTCTGCAGAAGCCCTGCAAAAATGATATTTGAATGATCAGGTTGCATCAGGGCCGCGTGATAAATAGGGTGAGGACGACTGAATTACATGGGAACACAGTAGGTATTATGTTTTCGGATATTTTGATCATAGCTATCGCATGGACTGAACAAGAAATCAAGATGTGCTCGGGGTTTCAACTTCTTACGTCCCCTTTGGGGTGACATACGAAAACATTGGAACGATACAGAGAAGATTAGTAGGGCCCCTGCACAAGGGATGACAGCTTTCCTGGAGTGGTAGATCTACGGATCTCAATATTTATTTTGTTTCTGCCTACCAAGTATTTACCTTGTATACACCAGTCTCCCAATCCAACCCTTCGCATTCCTGCTCACCTTGTTGGACTTTTTCCAGACTGACCGGTGTGAAATTTTATGCTCAGGCTGTTCTGACGCTGATAATATTTATTGGACTCATTTTCTGTGCAACTACTATCACGTCAGAGTGATAAAAAATAGTAATTTATGGCCGAGATGGAAACTGCAAGTTGTCACAACAAACCTTGGGACTATTGCGTCGCGACCTTCCCCAGTCACTCCTTTTCCATATTCTCAATGATTTTTAGCCAACAAGTTAACGATGTGTGTCTATTTTGATTTTGTCTGTCACTCACCGCAACTGACCCAAGGACCACCTCAAGCCACGCGTTCTACGTACCACCACAAGCCGTTTCTCTCGATTCGGGTCAACAAAACGGTGGACAAACCAGTTCAACTTGGAGTCGAAAGACCTCATTCCTCGACCATACACTCCCTTTACTAAGAAATTAAGTTGAGGCCTTCGATTCCTGCACAACGTCAACCGGTAAAGTTGTTTGTCCGCTAATATGGTCCGGTATGAATCTCACAAATGAGAATAGTAACAACAGACAAAGCATACTTTCAATCGGGTGGATGTTTGGTCGTATGGGCGACTAATAGTAAAGCCTATATCGGATCGGAGTCGTCAATCCCTGTCTTTTCAGGGGACGCAGGTCTTTCTTAGCTACGCCTTAAAGGAACTTCAACAGTCCTACAGTGACGGTGTCGACCTCGGAGCCATTACCGCCTCTGAGGACTGGCCAGTCCATCAATCTCCTAATTGCCTTGCTTTTACTTATGCCGCAAGATGAAACATTCTGCTAACAATTCGGCATCATTCGCAGCCTATTCTGACGACATAAACTCCATTAAGAAAATATCGTGATAGGGTATTGGAAAAGTGCCCTGCCCCTCATCGCATGATTCGCATCGTCGGTACGATCAGACTCCGTAGTAGCTCCATGCCCCGAAACCCACGAGTAGACTTATGCTACGCGGTTTCGTGGGCCATCGCATAAAAATTTCCAAGCAGAGACTCCAGTTAATGTTTTTTCTCCGAGAAAGAATGCTCAAGTAGAAAATCAATTAAACAGAAACCGCTCGTAAGACGGCCCGAGGTCCTGAAGAGCGATTTGCCCTTGAAACGGCTCGAAATTTACGCTTGCAAATAGTGATAGGTTGGGCTCGAAGCCGCCCTCCGTGCGTTTTGGATTCTTCGCCACAGATGAGATCAACGATCAATGCCGGCCTTTTGAAAACTTGAATTCATGATCACTCACAGTCGGATCTTGTGTTTTGATGAGCCCAAGCTCCCTGAAGCCGGGCCCAAGCAAGAACATCACTACTTGAAAATCTCTATCTCTGACCCCAAATGCTCAGCAAGCACTTGAAATATTGACGATCATCCCATGACTCCATTACCATACCGCTCTCACTCGTGTCCGTCTAATATCCCACACAACCATCACATGTGTCGCCGAGGAGGAATCACGGCCCGTTGTGCGCAACCCCAACTATCCTTATTTAGATCGGTTTCCTCGACGTCATTCACTTCCTGCACAAACACAAGGCTGTTGGGCGTTCTCTTCGGATGGGATGTATTTAAGACCCCAACAGTTTACGAAAGCCTTGGAAAGGCCAGATGTTGACCTTCTTGTTGCTTTGTGCCGCCGCAACATGCTACGCAGCTAGTTTGCTCCAGTACCCCTCCGTGCAGCTGCCTTTAGCCCCGATTTTTGATAATCAAGCCGCTTCCCCAACTGGTTCGGCCAATTTCGACGGTCACGGATCTAGCTTCGATAGCCACCTTCTTCCACGGGGTGCATGGCAATACGACAACATCAACGTAGGTTCACGGTCTAATTGTCGTTGAAGAATGTTTACTGAGAAGAGTTTAGTATGATCTACCCTCATCTTGGGGCACCGGGAATGACAACGTCATCGCCAATGGACAGGTTCTGACCCTTGCAAGACCTACTGCTGCACATGAGCTCCACTTCTTGTATTCTGGCGATGCTTCGGGCAGTAAGTTCTTTAGACCCTGCAATTTGACTCCAATTTACCTTCCCCTTTCAGGCGAATTTGTAGCGAACTTCGTCCTTACTTTCGCAGATAATTCTTCTCAAATTATCCAAAGTCAGTGTGTATTTATATCAGATATCGCACACCCAATTCCATACTGAATGCAGGTAGTGTATGCTAGGAACTGGTGGAAATGGTCAAACCTCAACGTTGGCGCAATACAGACGTAGGTGCTCTCCATTACAAGTTCATATTGGCGATGATCGATAGTCTTACAGGCCTTATCATTTTGAAAATAACGGCTCAACGAAGAACTTCAACGCGAGCCAGATTTACCAGTGGTCCACGTCTGTCTTCTCTGAACGTGCGCTCAAGAGCATAACATTTCCTCCTGTGGACCCTTCTCAAAGACTTCACATATTCGCTATGTCATTGACCCCATCTACAATACCCAAACCGAACACTGGGCCCGTCCTCTCTGTCCGGCAGGCGCGCTTTACTACGCGATGGCAGACTTTTGATGATGTACGTGCTCAAGCAGTGGAAGTGACACTTGCAAACCTTCTCCCTGCCTTCGCACTATCTCCAGCAACATCGATTCATACGCAGTTTCTCATTTCTATCGATGGCTCGGGCATCAAGACGGTCAGCCCTGGCATTGTTTATCGACTGGTCCCCGCAGATCAAGCGAGGGTCGATGTTTTTGTCACAGGAAGCAGCGCAGGAGGACTCGCTACTGTCCATCTTCGAGATAGTCAGGGTAGGGACATGGGATCGTCCGATGGCTGGGTGGCTGAACCTTTGGTCGAGGAGTGGAGTCCCGACGCCAATCTTCTGGCGACCCACGAAACACCGAGCTGGGTGCGTTGGGACATCATGTTCAAGTCTATGGTATTGTCTGACGTGAAATTGAAGTGGAACGATGCCAAATTTGGCATATTGTGAGTTTGATTCAGCCTGAGCTCGGTATCCTTTCACTGTGTCTGCAGTATACATTGGGGTGTATACAGCTACCCTGCATGGGTAAGTCAACTTTAACTGGTATCACATTGTCGATTTGAACTTTCAATAGGCGCCGCCAGGAACTTACGCGGAGTGGTACGAGTAAGCGCCGGTCACTACCAATTACAGATGCCTTTCTATGAGCTATGTTCTAGTTGGGACCTCCACATTCCTAACAGCCCTGTGTGGAATCATCATCTAGAGACATACGGCGAAGTACGCCGGGTGTTAACTTTGCATTGTACTGATACTCACAGGATATGCTAGGATGTGGTTTACGACAATTTCATCCCAGGCTTCACGGCCTCTAAATTCAACGCGAGTGCATGGGTCGATCTGTTTGATCAAGCTGGAGCAAAGTATTTCGTCCTCGTTACGGTCTGTACCTTCTTCTCCTTGTCACGTACCATAGAGTCAGATCAAGCTCAACAGAAACACCATGATGGGTTTGCTCTTTTCGATACGGGAAACACGACCCATCGAAGTAGTGTGTACCTTGGCCCCAAGCGCGACTTTGTGTCCGAACTCTTTGCGACTGCAAAGAACGAGAAGCCCAACCTCCACCGCGGAACATATTATTCATTGCCAGAATGGTAAGGTTTCCCTGATGTATATCGCCGCTCACCGGGCGTTCATCCATCCAAGGTTCAATCCAGACTCGGCTCCCTATGGGTTTGGTTCTTGGCCTGGAGGGCTAGCACACAATGCGTTCAACAGCTCACAGTTAGAACCGTATACCGGGCGATTGGAAATCAAGGACTACCTGGACGATCTTCAGCTGCCACATATGCTTGAACTCGCGTTGAAGTACGAAACAGATATTATGTGGTGTGATATCGGCGGCCCGAACAAAACTCTGGACTTTGCAACTCAGTTTTATAATAATGCCTGGGCGAAAGGACGTCAAGTTACTATGAACAACAGTATGTGATAAAATGTTGTATCACATCGAGTTCTCCTGACATAAAAATGTAATATATATAAAAGGATGCGGGGCTGTACCGGATTTTGACACGCCTGAGTATGCCACCTTTGGATCGACGCAAAAACAAAGATGGGAGTCGAATGAAGGCATGGATCCCTTTAGTTATGGTCTAAATTCTGCTACCCAGCCAAGCCAGTACAAGAATGGCTCGACCATCGTGCAAACGCTCGTCGATATCGTCTCAAAGAACGGCAACTAGTGCGTACACTTCCTTATTTTCTGAGATTACGTTCACACACTTGAAAGCCTCCTTGACGTCGGTCCTACGGCTGAGGGTGAAATCATTCCTCCCATGATGAAAAATCTCCTTGAAGCTGGCTCATGGCTAAAGTATTCAGGGGGCTGCGTCTATAACACGGTGAGTGGACGTTCTCATTTAAGCCAAGCACTGAAATTGACCATCCTTCGTATCTAGACATATTGGTTCCCCAGCTCTCAGGAGATTCTCTTTGGACAATCAATCCGCTTCACGAGTACTCCAAAGTCATTCTGCATTGTGGCCTTCAATCGACCCTTTAACGGGACACTGACTGTTCAGAAGCGGCTGCCAATTCTGCCAGGGGATACAATCCAGCTCCTTGGTCCCAGTGATTCCAGGCAGAAATTACCCTGGTCAGTTGATGATAACAGCGGGAAGCTCAGTATCGCTATCTCGGATAGTGAATCTGTTGAGGGTCGTTTTGCGTGGGCGTTCCAAATTTCTTACGCGATTCAGTGATTTTCTTTTCAAATACGTAACTTCTGAGTATAACTGTTTGGACAATTTTTGAAATGGAAACATCATGTTCATTTTTACAAGTCTCGATTCAGAAACCATTGAGCCTTGACTGAGCCAAAAGTTTCAGCTTTAAGCTGTGAGGCTGAGTGTTCGGAGGACCGGTCTCTTCCGGACCGGGAGATCAATCTGGTCTCTGCTTCTTTTACTTGGAACCGTCCGTGTTGCTGTCAACTCTCCTTAGGTTTGCACACGACGCCTCGTCAATCAACCTTTCGAAGTCTCCAGGGACCGTTTATATCGAAACATGAAGCTGAAGCTTGAGGCCTAAGGCCTGAGGGGTTTATAACGTTCCACTTGCGAGGCCCACATGTCATGATCACTTTTTTTTACCACTCTACATGCAACTCCATGGAATCATGGACTTTTTACCAATCTCTACACCACCGCTCGCGTCCCATGTCCCCACGGAAAATAAACGCAACAATACGGCCCGTTTTGCATATTCTCTTCCACTCACCTGACCGATTCTTCTCTCAATCCTGGCCCACGACTTTCCGGGGTTAGGAATTACACTATGCAGCGATCAGCTTCCTGCGTTCAATCAGTGAAGTATAATAGACCATTGAAGGGCTGTAGAATGCCCGCCAAAGTTGTGAATGAAGCGCCTCCTACTACTTGACTTTGCTATACTAGCAACATATGCTGCTGGTCTCCTACAATATCATGCGGCGACTCTTCCGCTCAGTCCTTTCTTTGACAACAAGGCGGCTTCTCTTGTTGGCGACGCCGACTTTGACGGCTTAGGGTCAAGCTTCGACAGTCAGTACCTTCCAGGTGGACCATGGACCTATGATGGGATAACAGTAAGATCTTTTGTAATTATATTTGTGCACAAAGCGTTGAACACCGAATTTCAGTACGATCTTCCTTCAGTATGGGGTGAGGGAAATGATAATGTAATCGCGAATGGGCAAGTTTTACGGCTGGCAGAGCCAGTCTTGTCACATGAGTTGCATTTCCTATACGCTGGGGATGCATTTGGTCGTGAGTGGCTCGATATAAATTTCGTTTTATTTCTCTAACCCGTCTCAGATGAATTTGTGGCGAACTTTATTCTTACATTCACCGATAATACAACCCAACTCGTTCAGAGTAAGCTTTGTTGACTTTCCATAGTTCAAGCTACTCACTATTCATGGTAAAGTGTATGCCAGGAATTGGTGGAAATGGCCACTACTTAACGACGGACAGATTCAAACGTACGACCTATCTTACCTTTATGATCATCTAACATCTCTGTAGGCCATACCACTTCATTGACAAGGGAACTTCAAAAAACTTTAACTCGAGTCAAATCCATCAATGGTCGACCTCCGTCTTTTCCGAAAGCCCCCTTCAAAGTATAAACTTCCCGCTTGTGAATACGGCTCACAGGCTTCATGTATTTGCGATGTCTCTCACACCATCAGCTACGGCCAATACCAGCATTGATTCCTCAATTTCAGTGCGCCGAACACGGTTCACGACACGCTGGGAGGAATTAGATGGCAGGCGAGCTCAGGCAGTTGAGGTCACGATTGCGAATCTCCTCCCTGCATTCACGTTGTCCCGAGAGACTTCTGTCAGTGATGAATTGCGCGTCTCAATCACTGGTGAACACATTCAAATGGTCGCCTCTGCTTCTATACATCGATTGGTACCTTCAGATCAGGTGAAAGTGGATGTGTTTGTTACGGGGAGTCGGCAGGATGGACATGCCATTGTGCATATTCACGACAGTCATGGAAATGAATTGGGATCTTCAGCGGGCTGGATCACGTCTCCATTGGTTGACGAGTGGTCTGCCAATGCGACCTTGTTGAGGACCCACGAGACTCCTTCTTGGGTAGCTTTCAATTTCTATCCTTTTATCTTCGACACTCTGATCATATTACTGTGCTATAGTGGAACGGTGCCAAGTTTGGCATTTTGTGAGCTTCCTTTGCCCCTTGATTTAGTGCGTTGCCAACTCTCTTTTCAGTATACACTGGGGGGTGTATAGTTATCCTGCTTGGGTAAAATATTCTTCTTCCCGAAAGTATTTGAATCCTGATGTTCAGAGCAGGCACCTCCGAAAACCTACGCGGAGTGGTACGAGTAAGTTTTCAATGCTCTGCAGGCATATCCGTGGCCGAATTCCTGAACCGTCTCTCAGTTGGAATCTTCACCAACCAAATAGTACAACATGGAGCTATCATCTTCAAACATATGGAGAGGTGAGTTCAAAGTCATCGGTGCTCCTAAATTCTCTCTAACTCTCTGTATGGCCGTCTAGAACATCACATACGATAGCTTTGTAGCAAACTTCACAGGATCCAAGTTTAATGCGAGCCAATGGGTCAATCTTTTTGACCAAGCTGGAGCCAAATATTTCGTCATAGTCACTGCAAGTATTGCTGATTGATGTCATTACTTCACTACGGCTCACACGTCTGATAGAAACATCATGATGGCTTTGCGTTGTTTGACACGGGAGATACTACACACCGAAGCAGTGTCTACCTTGGCCCCAAACGCGATTTTGTCGAGGAACTTTTGACGACAGCGAAGCGGGAGAAACCAAATCTACACCGAGGAACATATTATTCCTTACCCGAATGGTCAGTCTTTGTTTCCTTACTTGTCCTGGTCGGCCTCTCAAGTCAATTCCAGGTTCAATCCAGATTCGGCTCAGTACGGATTCGGCCAATGGCCTGGAGGACTTGCACATAACCCTTTCAATAGCACTCAGCCGGAGCTGTATGCCGGGCGACTCAATATCCAAGATTATATTGATGACCTCCAGCTCCCCCATATGCTGGATCTTGCCCTTAAATACGAAACGGAGATCATGTGGTGCGACATCGGAGGCCCAAACAAGACTCTTGAATTTGCGTCAAAGTTCTACAACAATGCCTGGGCAAATGGACATCAAGTTACCATGAATAACCGTAAGCCTAATATCGCGTCCATCGTGCCTTGTTCATGACCTGATATTCCTCTCAAGGATGTGGAGCAGTGCCAGATTTTGACACTCCCGAATATGCTACATTTGGGTCGATACAGACACAGCGCTGGGAATCAAGTGAAGGGATGGATCCTTATAGCTATGGTCTCAACTCAGCAACTTTACCAAGCCAGTATAAGAATGGATCCACGATTATACAGACCTTGGTTGACATTGTTTCAAAGAATGGAAACTTGTAAGCACTGCTGCCCTATTCCGTTTGCAAGACTCATTTATTACCAGTTTGCTCGATATCGGACCTACTGCTGAGGGTGAAATTATCGCTTCCATGATGGACAACCTTTTGGACGCAGGGTCATGGTTGACGTATTCCGGCGAGTGTGTCTATGATACGGTGAGGATAATTCAAATATATCGTTTCAAGGCACACCATCCCATTGTTTATTCCAGAATTATTGGTTCCCCAGTTCTCAAGAGACTTCACCTGGGCATTCGATCCGCTTCACAACGACTGCAAAGACCTTCTGCATCATTTCCTTCATTCAACCCGTGGGACAATTGATCATTGAGAAACGGCTACCGATCCTGGAGGGTGATTGCATAACTCTTTTAGGCCCCACAGGAGAAAGTCCTCCGCTGCCGTGGTCTGTTAACAGCAGTAGTGGTGCGCTCACCATAAATGTCCCGGAGAGTTTGGTGACAGATGGGAAGTTTGCATGGGCATTCCGGATTTCATTTACTCCGGTCTAATGAAGGGAACAGTGAACAGTGATGCACCAGGAACACAGTTGGCCATGGCTTATCCATTGTTTTTTGTATTCTCTACACATGATGACTAAGCAGAAAGGGGGAGCTTATAAGATGTGCGAACAAGAGGGAGGCGGTAACAAAATTCTGGAAACAATGCACTCAAACCTTAGGTACACTGCGGACCACACCCATGGTACACTTGCTGATATGAATAATCAATAAGGGTCCAGATATAACCTATTTCAGAAATATATGCATAGATGTGAACTATATGATTCCAGAGTCAAGACGCGTCCTCAGTTTGACACGTCCAACCGCCGGGAGGCAGAAAAATATATCTGAGTGTATAGTACAATTATATACTTTAACTATGGTTGATGATCATCAGCGTCAGTTATATCCTGCACTTTTTTGCAGCAGGCTGTTCAGCTGATGGTTGAGACTCGAGAGGTTGAGATAGAGACTGGAGGTACCTTCATAGGAATATTCTCCTTTGGTATTCCGAGCCGCTTCTCTTCCTCCTCTATAATAAACATGTCCATCCTTGCAGCCATCCAAAGAATACTCCAGATGAACTTTATGTACATAAGTGCTCACACATATTATAGTTCCAAATTGCCGCAAGACTATTCCCAATGGTGCCACATCCAAGGTTAGTATGGGTCACGGTGGACGTTTTCTTGGACATTCCTGTACTTACTTGGTCCATCGAGGCTCTTTCATAGAAAGTGTCTTTAGCTATATGTTTTTAGCGGATGTAGTATATACTTGGGCCACAAGAAAAAGCCGTGCCAGGGCCGTGCTAGGCCGTGCCATTTTTTCACGGCCCAAGTTCAATTAAGTATTTGGCACGTCCATACTTAGCATCGTAATTAGTTCATAAAATTGAGATCTCACCTTCATATGTGTCACTCGTGAGCCAATATGTTCGAGTGATGGTCAGAGTTGATATTGCGTCGAGATTAAATTGTGAGTGCCGATTGGGATTCAGAACTATCAGTATCACATCGAGGTGAGTGGTGTTAGTCATTGGGAAAGAGACGCGGAAATTGTCTAATGACACTCAACATCGCACATCAACGCGTCCTGTTCACGTCCCAGCACGTCCTGTTCACGTCCCAGGCACGGCCCATCACGTCCTATTCACGCCCCAGCACGTCCCATTCACGCCCCAGCACGTCCCATTCACGCCCCAGCACGTCCCATTCACGCCCCAGCACGCCCCACATGCTTTCAGAATATATATGGCACGGCCCATGG
>JAFLHD010017880.1:7016-18898 GCA_018856295.1 Blastosporella zonata
CTTGGCAGGTCTTGGCAGCGACCGGATAGCATCATAGGCACACGATATCAATCATTTCATCAAGTTCAAGCGACAATGCTCGAGTCTTCCGAGAGCTTTTGTCTGCTTTTGTATAGGTACGGGGGGACTTGTACCATTAATTATTGCTGCCCAAGTCGTTGCCTGATATGATTCTACGGAAGTACTGATTGGACTGGTCGGCGTAACTTAGCACATCAGTATTCAAGCTTTCGTTTCAGGCCGAGGTTCAAAATGTACGCATCATGATTTATGATCAGATTTTCCTTACCGGAATGTCTGAATAGCTTACAACATCCCACATCGAAACCCTCATCCTTGTCGGGTGAGAGGAAAAATCCGTCCAGCTGCTCTGACCCAAAGGATCAAACGTGACTTGGATGTTCCTAGTCCACCTGGGCCGTCCCTGCACATCTCAAGGACATCTATCATGTTCCATCCTGATGGGGCCTTGGAGTGAGTGCCGATACATAAATATGAAGATTTGATGGTCTCCGTCTTCTCCCACCTTCGTTCAATTCCACGCTCTTTCAATGCTTTTGGTTTCTGGACTGTTACTTGCGGCCGGTTTGAGGTCTGTCTTAGCGCAAACACCTCCGTACGATTCCAAATCAGAAATTCATAAGATCTTGTGAAATTGATTCTGATGCAGATTTACGGGGGCGCTCACACTCGAACCTGGACTGACGATCGGTAGGAAGCCACTTGTTGCAGTAGTGACTTAGCATGTTGTACTAACTGATGTCCTGGTAGGCAAATGTATGACTGCGTCGTCTAACGCGGACGGGGCGTTGGTAAAAATTCAGGCTTGCACCTACTCTGACAATCAGAAGTGGACCTTTACCGGCGGAACCGTGAGGGTCTTTGGGACAAAATGCTTAGACGTGACGGACGGAAGCATTGTAGATGGTACCAACCTCCAGATCTGGACCTGCTCGTCCAACAATGCCAACCAACAGTTCTATTACACTGTATGTGCTCTTTCTTGACAGTTGGATTCCCCTCTCCCAGTCAACTGACTCCCTGATCGCTAGGCCGACAACCGGTTAGCCTGGACCAACAAGGGCAAATGTGTTGATCTCACGGCAGGCAATACAGCTAGCGGAACGCAGGTGAGATGACCCAATCATGTCTCATGCCCACGTTGGACTGAGATTCCTGGTAAAGCTCAAAAGTTATGCTTGCACCGATCACAACAAGAATCAGATCTGGAATACGGGTTTCAACGTCAACAATCTTCCCGCCACCTCGCAAAAAGGCCAGTACGGGATTAACAACTGCGGAACTACCTCTAGCCAGAGCTCGAAATGCCAGACTGTTTGGCTCAAGTACGTTTTTTATATCACATTCGTTCTCGGAAAGCTTACTTTTCTCGATGCTAAGCTCGGCTGATGACTTCTGTCTATGGGGCCCACGTATGTTATTTTCTTTGGTTCCATCTGTTTCAAGTTCTGAATTTGCTCTATAGCTTCTCCACAGAGCACAGTCGGTGATACTGAGGCAGAACAGGTTGCATGGTGCACTAAATCGGGCCGTGGCACGCGCACGATCCCGAATGGCGCCTTGAAAGGTGTACACTTCGTCAAGACACCCAACTATGTGCAGGTGACCGGTGTCGGCGACTTCACCAAATTGAACATCCTCAAGGGTGATGAGGGTGGGGAGCTCGATAACAGGGGCGCTGATGGTATGTTCCCCTATTTCATCATGCCTTTCTCTGCTCACTTTTTCGCCTAGGTCGTGGAAACCCTAGTATGTATATCTCCCATATGGCTTCAATTTGCGCGCTAACTTCCCGCTCTTAGTCGGTGGCCTGGTTTATGGAAACACATTTGGCAGCGGAACCCAATATCACGACTGGACAAGCTTCATATCTGATACCGAATTCTGTTTCCGCGCATGCACCGGTGCTGATTCTACAGTCAATTGTAACCACATTTACGACGTCATGGGATGCACTTGGGTTCGTCTATTCATTTTCACTCTTGGGGTTGTCTGACTTCGCCGAAGAATATGCCAGCTAGCTATAAGTCTGGGGTCTTCGAGAACTGCGACGCTAACAACGAGTACGTTCGCAAATTGTCATATGTTCTCAGTGTCCGCTGATGTGACCTCTGTCCAGCCTTCCTATGGGCGTCTACGGGACCAGCACCTGGTATCAAGGTGTCAAACCAACCCCTACCGCACACCCGGTGGCTTCATCTTCAAATTGTGTCTCTATCCCGACTGTGAGTGTCTCCCCTGAGAAGAGGGAGGTTCACATCCGCGGGAGGCATGGAAGTCATGCGCCTGCCTTCCCAGCCGCAACAACTTTATGAACTATTTTTGGACACTCAGTCATTCGTTTGGACAGTTGAACATTTTCTCGTAATTAGTATCATACCAGTTGCCTACGACATATTGCCACTCCGACTGTATCGAAAGGTGAATCAATCTGCCAGCAATCTGTCAGCAATCTGCCCAACACATCGTTCCACTGGTAAGGATCAAGTAGCGAAAAGGCATCAAGGAGTAACTGACCGATCTTGGTCGACTGGTCCAACCAGTGGAAATACTCTCATCACCTTCTCGATTTTCTCGATATCTTCAATTCTCCCGACAAGCTTTCCTGTGGTATATAGGAGAGAGAATTGGCTTTTGAAATCGAAATTTACAATGTGCTTTCTCATGATTTCCAGCACTCCTATTACGAAAATTTGTTGGAGTCGTGACAATTTCTCTTCAATGAAAGTGGCCAGTTTCTCGTCGAGTACCGACACGGAGAAGTGGCTCAAAATATCGTCCCTCTGGATGGTCTTCGAATAGCAGGAAGAGTTCCTCGACGTTCGGCGGGACATTGCAAGCTGTTGAGAAATTGAACAATCGCATCTTCTTCATCACGGCCCAGTGTCATACGAATTGTCAGGCGGGGAAGGCGTTTGAGGCCAGTAACCCTGCTGATCCTATGACCATCTCCTCGGGGGCCGGCGAGGACTCTGCACCCAATAAATTAGCACGTATGTGGAGGGCACTTGAGGACTTCGATCACAGCGGGTTGCAGGCCATTGAGGATACTTTCCCACCGTACACCGTTTGACATGTATTGGAACATGAAAACTTCGAGTCGCCCGTGGGTAATGACCATGCGGACCATCGACGCAGTTTTGTCGTCTTTCCAATCATAGTCAAAGATGAAAAGTTCGCGGATATAACTTTGGATTTCGGGGTTTGCTACCAGGACCTGACCTCATAAAGGCGTAAGAACCGTGGCTCGCGATGACGGCCAACACGTAGCGAGATCACGGAGAATAATCGTTTGTGAGACGGATCGAGAAGAGAACGGATCGAGCATTTACGCAAGGTGGCACATCCTCAACCCAGGCGACGATTTCTTCAAGGACGTCTAGAGAAATGCCACGGCTTGGCATAGTGTCAATGACCAAAAGAGATAGTCAAAAACTCAGAGGAAGAGACGTTCAGGCGACCATGATGGCTGTGCAACGGAGTTGTATGGTACAAGATCATGACTCGGACAAGGTATTCTACAAAATGATAGGCGAAGGTGTATAAAGACGGTCAAAGTCAAAGACCAGAAGACTACATACCAGAAATGAAAGGGGTATTCAAAGGAAGCGTTCTCGGATAGCTACTGGCAAGAGCTGCGCACAACAAACACACTAGAACGGAGCAGTCTTCGTCTGCTTCTCTTCGAGCTTGTCGTCAAGATGCTCGGAACTATCGACGAGCGTTCGAGCTTTCTCAGGTTGGCCACTGGGAGTGAACGACACAATATGTGGGCTCTGGACAGAGGTAGTGGTATGACGTTGTGTCCCACCAGGCCCAGCTGCAAATGACAAATGATTCAACGTTGCTTGACGTGCACCAGTCCCCTTGGCTGCCGCATTAGTTGGCTTGGCTATGATCGGGATCTCCTGCAGGAGATGAAGGGATGACCGCTGTATGACCCAGAGAAGAATCACTACGGTGGGAAACATGGCCTAGAGTGATGATGATTCAATGAGGTCACACTCAACAGCGAAGAATAACGTACGGCGCAGACTGCGTAGATGGAGGTGATGACTATAGCGGCGAAGTAAAGAGTTGAGTCTGTTGTTGGCTTGAGAAGTTCGAAAGCAAGGTTGATAACCTGTGCGAATGTGGATTTAATACTTATGTGGGTTGTGGCTGAAGATGGCAAGAAAAAATATCTTAGATACCTTAGCAGAGGCGTACATCGTTCCGGATTCTATTATGGCGATCGCGAGAACACGCGCTTGCGACATATTGACTGTAGCAGCGATGTTGCCCTTCTTTAGCTGTAGTCGACTAACGGTGAATTGGTCAATAATAGCACGAATGCGGAGACAAGCTCGGCGCTTACAGAAGCTGTAAACCGATTAAGACTGAACAGACCACATTTGTCCCCAGAGACAAAGACAAATAAGAGATATAGATATTTTTCCAGACTTCCGACGCTCCCAGGACGCCAGTAATGTTGAGTGCCTGAGTTGAGATCACACCAAGAAGACCAAAGCCACTGCCTGCCAAAGGTATGAGTGGAGCCTCATCTCATTTCATCGATTCCGAGCTCGCCTATTGTACCAGCCAATAATGCAAGCGGTGCAATCAAGACCCATAACTTGTTAGGGTACATGACACGAACTCTCCAGACCAGGACTGCATCACTGATCATCGGCTAGCAAAAATGGTGAGAAAGACACGAGGTGGGCATGAGATGTCAAACAAACAAGAAGTTGACCGGTCCAACTTTGCATCCGTACGAAACGGAGGTTTTTTGCATTGATGCCTTCGAAACTTCCATTGGTATCCAGAGGGCCGACATCGGTGTCGACGAGAATTCCGCGAACAAGAGTTGCGAACGAGGCGAGGTAAGCGCACCAGTACACCGTTGTGATGAGGAAAGCGATGACACCCGTATAGAATACTACCGCCGTTGCGAGGGTCTTCGTGCCACGGTTCCTGGAAGTATGGTTCAAGGGTTAGCGCAAAAGAAGTGGGACTAAAACGTACGCAATCTTGTATGAACATATGGAGAACAAGAGGATAAAAACACCTGCGGAAGTGGAAGTTCCAATTGGAAACAAGGAAAAGTGAAAAAACCGAACCATAGACTAATGTCATAGCAGTGAAGCCCGCGAGGTTCCCGAGGAGGAGGACACCGATATCGCGAAGAAGAGTTTCTTCCTGGGGCGTCATAGTTGTCGAAGGTGGGATCAGTGGATGTAGAGCAAAACTGTTATATAGACCGTATCTGATCCCTTATGTTGATGCAATGATGTGAATGAATAGAAGATGGGTTGAGATGCTGTATTCGAAACAGATGGCAAGTCCTTGAGGAAATCACCGAGGATACGAGTATTAGTTCCATCTTCTTTGTGCGATAAGGCCTATAGTGAGATGAAGAGGACAGAAATCACATCCTTTAAGTCTTAGAAGGATGGTAAGTACTAAGTAGAGGACACGAGTCGGTCCTCAGGCGGGCCGGTTTTCCGATCGAGATCAAAATTTGGAACAAGGGCACCTCGTTGAAGCTTTCAATTGAGGCTGTCCCATCATATATCCTCATCATGTGGTTCTGGCTTTCCTTCACTGGTTCTTCAGCTCACAGCACATCGAATAGAAGCAAAGTCGCGTACAGACCATTTGGTGATGAATGGGTGATTCGAAGTTTTGTCTCCAGACGAGAAGCATCAAGGAGACCCAGATCTTTCACGAGAATAGCTTCTGTGGGATGAGATATATTACAACCTGGTTCGCGGTATAAGTAAGAGGAATGTCAATGATGATCAACTTTGGTAACCCAGAACCCATGTATCAAATCACCCGCTCCAATCACCCGTCACCCGTGACAGTCGTAAATAAGTTTGCGAAACGTTGCAGATTGGAACAGCATACTAACGATCCTTGCGAGTAATGAGCACAGGTCCAGGATCCGTTGCCTTCGCAGGATCAACACAGGATAGGGTCACTCCTCGGTAGCGCGGACCTGCATTTTGTGTCGTTTCAAATGTATTCACTGGGGTGTATGGTTAGGTCGGTCTTCATCGTGATTACGATCCTGTTGAAAGTTGCAATCGAGCCAGGGAGCGTTTTTTTTTTCAAAACCAAAATGATTGGCAAGTTCTTACAAAGCTCCAATGCACCACTCAAATATCAGGTGAAGACCTACCATACTATAGTTACCTCTTTCCACCCGGCTTTTGCCCAATGGCGGTCATACAGTATTGAGGGTGAGCTCACTCGAGGCTGGTGAAGAAAGGATTCGGCAAGTCGGCCGGGGTATGCCGCTCGGGTATCAACCCCATCGTAGGAAATCAACGATCGACTCAACGGCACCGCTCCTGCGCTAACTGGAAACCTATCGCCGAAAGAGAAATGCAGCTCAAGCTACAAAAAAGAGGAGAGAAAGATTGCAGAACAAATGACTGCCGTCATCATCCAGCAACGCACGCGGTGTCTGTTTCTAGTGTCATGGAAATGTGTCTAACTTTTTACATGCCCAGGAACTTGTGGGTGGGATACCTCCTTTTCCTTCATCTGATCATCATATTGTCGTGTTATCAATTGGCGAACACCGAGGAATGACTCCGGAAACGAAGCCACCACATATACCTATCATAAAAAAAACAGGTCTTGACCACATGTCATCTGAGACACACACATAAGACGAGGGCAAATCCGATGGGCCGTCTTAAATTTGATCTCGACCTTCTTAAAGACGCCCTCATAGCTCAACCGTCATGAGAATCTTCCAAAATAAGGGTGGACTGAAGCTCAAGAGCCGTACCAGCACCGGGGCTTCTGTATTTGTGATTCCTACGAATCCCAACTATGGTTCTCTAGGTCCGACAGCCCACACCATATCTGTAGGCCAACTGGCTGAAGAAATGGGCACGTCCTCAACAGAGGGTCTTTCGAGGCACGAAGCCGCCAGGAGGCTGGAGGCATGTGGCGCTAACGCACTAGAAGGAGATGAAGGAGTCTCTGCCATAAAAGTGCTTCTCAAACAGTGTGGTGCGTAGCAACGACTTATTTCGATGCTTCAGTCCTCATGCTTTCTTTGTGTTGTGGTAGGGAACGCATTGACCCTTGTACTTTTCGCTGCGCTGGCCTTGAGCCTCGGTGTCGAAGATTGGATAGAAGGTGGGGTTATTGGTGCAATCATCGTCCTCAATACAACGTGACTTTGTCTACTCTTCCCTTTTGAATGCTGCTGAGCATTTTGGCTCAGAGTTGGCTTCATCCAAGAGTATCGCGCCGAAAAGACGATGGACTCGCTGCGAGAATTGTCTTCGCCAGCAGCATGCGTAATCCGCCATGGAGAGAGCATGACGATCCCCGCAAAGGACATCGTCCCAGGCGATCTCATAATGATCAAGGCGGGAGATGTAGTTTCCGCCGATGTTGGTGTCTCCGCCTATATTCCACTGATACATTACTGACAGTTATCTGCAGATACGCCTTGTTTCGTTATCGAACCTTGAAGTTTCCGAACAACTCCTGACTGGAGAGTCTGTACCAGGTACTTCAAGAGGACTTCACGACAAACTCAGTTTAATGACTTTTTCTTTAGTCGTCAAATCTGAACAGACGTTCAACAGCGAAGATCAAGATCTTCCTATTGGAGACCGTCTCAACCTGTGCTACTCATCAACTATTGTAACCAAGGGGCGGGGGGCTGGAATAGTGGTCAGTACCGGTATGAATACGCAGGTGCGTGGATGGATTTTTCTATCCCATTCTTTCATAACGTTCGAGGTTGTATTAGATTGGTCTCATCGCTAAAGCTATTAGCGGCAAGAATCCTTCACAAAATCAAGATGCGACGCCACAGCCATTCTTCAAGAGGGCATGGGCCAATATCCTGGGTTGGCTGTGAGTGTTTCGCCGAGGTCAACCTTCCCTTCTTCTCGGGTCTCACGAGACACTTAGAGGGCTTAATACTGGCACGCCCCTCCAAATCAAACTAAACAAGCTCGCATATCTTCTCTTCGCCGGTGCTATCCTCCTCGTTATCATTGTATTTTCCGTCGCGCGCTTCCACATCGACGAATCAGTCATCCTCTACGCCATCGCTGCTGCACTTTCGATCATCCCAGAATCGCTCGTCGCCGTGTTAACACTGACGATGGCGGTTGGGACAAAGAGGATGGCGAAGGAACATGTGATTGTCCGAAAATTGGATGCCCTGGAGAATCTCGGCGGCGTAACAGATGTCTGCAGTGATAAAACCGGAACGCTAACACTTGGTGAGTGACTGAACCCTTCTTTCCTTCCACTTGCTGACTCTCCTCATCAGGGAAGATGTCGGTGCGGAAATTTTGGCTGGCGGCGGACAACGGCGGTGTTGAATACAGTGCTGACACTGCGCACGACGCTCTTGACCCCGGCGGCGGGGGAGTACGTACGGAAAGTGACAACGTCGTTTTAACCCCTGGGACACTTCACGAAGGGCTATCTCAAGCTGTTAGAATTGCATCCCTTTGCAATGTTGCAACGTGCGTAACCGATACCCACATGAACACGTCTACTCCTACTTACTTTCGAGCAGTATTCAAAAGAACACGCAGGACGAGTGGCAGTCTACTGGTGATCCCACCGAGGTAGCCCTTCAAGTCTTTGCTATGAAGCTTGGTCTTGGCCGCACAACTCTGACCCGGGATTCGATGGATCAGAACACTTCACAGGGCATGCAGACTCGTGGTCAGATCATCGAGAAAGACATCAGTGAGAAAACCGACCTTGACGATGAAAAACGAAGCTCGATACCTATGCGCTTTGAGCTTAAAGTGGAGTGCCCCTTTTCCAGCGAGCTCAAGCGCATGTGGACGATATATTGGGATAACGAGAAGAAGCAAAACATCTGTCTCATAAAGGGCGCAGTACGTTTACCTCCCTGATTATTCTCGTAACTCATGCAATATGGACTAGTTGGAGAGCATTCTCGACCTTTCGACCTTTCATCTTCCCTCTCCTACCGACGATCCTTCCACACTTGCCCCCATGACTGCCGCGGTGAAGGACGCTGTTCATATCAAGGCAGAGGAACTCGCCTCTCAAGGACTTCGCGTCATTGCGATGGGCCAGCGTACTCTCCCAATGAATAACGTGGCAGGCATCACGCGGGAAGAGGTCGAGAAGGAGTGCACCTTTGTGGCCTTGGCTGGGATATTTGACCCACCACGGCCCGAAACGCTTGGTGCGGTTAGGGCTTTTAAGGGGGCTGGGATCGTAGTTCATATGTATATCCTCATCCTGTGTTTAGCACCCTTTTTGACTCTTTTGTTCCATTTCTGTAGGTTGACTGGAGACCATCTGACCACTGCCCGTGCTATCGCAGAGTCGGTTGAGATAATTACACCTGGCGCACCCAACAGTGCGGTTATGACGGTGAAACTCGTGTAACGCTGCTCCGTACAAGTCTCACTCTCACTTCATCAGGCCGCTGAATTTGATAAGTTGACTGATGAAGAGGTAGACGTGTTACCTGAGCTACCACTGGTGATTGCTAGGTGTGCCCCCGAGACTAAAGGTGAGGGTGCATAGAGTCGCTTGGAACGATCCTTATCATCCACTACATATAGTCCGTATGATCCACGCTGGGAAACGTCGCGGAAAACATATGTCTATGTCAGGCGATGGAGTAAACGACTCGCCCGCGCTCAAGTTAGCTCCTGTGGGAATTGCAATGGGCTTGGCTGGCTCAGATGTTGCTAAAGATGCTTCAGACTTGGTCCTGACTGACGAGTGAGCTTTTGTATCGGTTTCTAAAACCCCATCTAATGGATTGCAGCAACTTCGACTCAATCCGAGTCGCCGTGCGGGAGGGTCGTCGACTCTTCCTCAACATACAGCGGTTTATTTTATACCTCCTGACTAGCAATGTTGCTGAAGTGCTCCTTCTGATCGTCGGCCTGTGCTTCATTGCTACCGATGATCTCACCAGCATCTTCCCATTGAGTCCTCTAGGCGCTCTATGGTCCAATCTGGTACGTATGCAATTGGAAATTTTGACATGCTTTAATGTTATATAGCTTACGAGCTCCTCGCCTGCATTTGGGCTTGGTCTGGAAAGTGCACCATCTGATCTTATGAGGCGACCCCCACATTTGGCCAAAGAAGGCGTTTTCACTTGGCCAATCATTATTGACTGTTTTGCGTACGGTATCATAATGGGCGGAACTTGTCTATCAAGCGTAAGCACATTCCTCAGGCTCATTTAGAACATGCGTCATTACTGAACGATCTCAGTTCGCTATTGTTGCATATGGCGCAGGTGACGGCCGCTTCCCACCTACTTGTAACCACGAACTTGAAGAGGGATGTAACTCGGTGTTCAGAGCACGCTCAACTGTGTTCGCTCTGTTGGTCTTTCAGATGCTTCTATACTCCCTTGAGTTGAAATCTTGTGCGTTCCGTTTTACCAAGCCATATCATTCTGGTGAAAATCCTTTTAGTGGAACGTTCTTTATTCGCTTTGACGCCAGGCCGCGCATTTTACAAGGATCTGTGGGCCAACCAGGTCCTCCTATGGGCAGTTGTCGGTGGTATGATCAGTGTTGTATTGCGTACGTCCATTTGCTCTATCTCACGCCTCAATGACTGACAATCGGCTTAGCTATATACATCCCGGGGTTTAACACCCATGTCTTCTATCAGAAAGCAATATCTTGGGAGTGGGGGGTAGTGGTTGGGATGTCACTCGTATTCATCGCATGGTGCGAGTTCTGGAAGTTCTTTTGCCGAAAACCATTATATAAACGATGGGAGCGGGCTCCAATTCCACCACAAGATGTTTGATACATTGCGCTTTCCATAAAATATGTTCCAATCTATACATCTTTCTGCAATATAACTGTAGAAGTCAAGTTCAAATGGATGGTATTTTTCATTCATTTCATCTTATCTCAAAATTTCAAAGTTCAAGTTCCAATTTTCCCTCGGCTTTTTGAAGATTGCTAGAATGATCTTGCCATGTGACAGCTTCAAGTTGTGCGCCACACGGAGCGCATTTGCGCCAACCGCGACTCAGACTTATCGGATCAACGACGTATACATATAAACATACTCCAGGTTCTCTAGGTTTGAGACGATGTGGCGGCGTCTGTTGAATCGTGGCGAGAACGTCAAATCGCGTTTTGGTTGCGTTGATGATAAGTAGGCGCAGTCACATGACGTGTGACAGAGGTTGGAGGCCAGTCCCCTTTCGCCCATCAGCGTTTGTCGCAAAAGAACAAAGCATAATCCATCCACACTTTCACAGAATGTCAAGGCAAGATGGCCGAGCGGTTAAGGCGTGTGACTCAAGCGTAGCTTCAAGCTTAACCTTGCCTGCATTCGCGGGTTCTCATCATCGAAAGATGGCGGGGGTTCAAGTCCCCCTCTTGTCAGCTCTTCTCTATCTATCCTCATAGGAGTGAATGAGGTTTTTGGTTTTGACCTTTGGCGAGTCAAATGTGTGAAGTTCGGATTGTGGGTTTCGCTCATGTTCGATTGCAAGTCAATTCCGTGACGGATGATTTGTCCTGTGTTCAAATGTTGTATTTCATTTCCCGTCGTCCGACTCCTCGACACCGGTAGATGAGCACAACCGCCCACTATGCCTGTCATCATGTCAATGTGGATTTGAGGTGTATGACTACGGAAAATGTGAACACTTATCCCCGGTACATTCCCTTCAAATCTCTTTGTTATGATCACTGCACGCCATTGACCACGGTCTGCTATCAATGATCATAGTCAGTCGACTTTGATAAATACGAAACTTGGGCTCCGTACCGTGGGTATGAAGGGTCGCGTGGCCCCATCAATGCCAAGAGCTCAGTCATGCAGGTGGCAATATGATATGTAGAGATGACACCCTG
>JAFLHD010017881.1:0-18717 GCA_018856295.1 Blastosporella zonata
AAGTTTTAATCCTAGTTGAGATTCCTTCAGACTCAGGCTGGTGCCTGTGCAGTGTGATTATCATAGACTTGACGCGGCGGGACCTTTCTAACATAGTTTCAAAGTCATCTGTATATTAATGTGTCGAATTAGCAGTTGCAAAGACATAGCATACCCAAAGTATACCATCGTGTTTTTTCCTGCTTCCTCGGAAGACAGGATCAGTTAAGTTAACTGGGTCATGAGCTTATTGAAATTTGAATTCAGGCCTTGGTCCAATATCTGATTAAAGCATTCATTAGCTACATGGGCTACTTACTATATAGTATACGAGGTTAAACCTGAACTTCCGACGCAGACGTTTTACTTTCAACACTTGAGGCCATCACACTCTTAGTGGAGAAGAAATATAAACCAATATTGATCCCGCTTCAAGAGGTACGTATGTGGCAGGCTATCACTAAACTTGAGAGAGAGGGACAAAGTGTTGCAGTTTCAAGATTTAAGCGCCTAGCGCTTAACTGAGGGAGTTGAACTCGGACGAGCTCGGAAGGGCTCATCGATCATCCGGCCGCACTGGGAATCTCGGACCTCGGTTGAGGCCAGAACCGGTGGGTGGCCTCAGGCTCTTTTAAGCAACTCCCTGTCGTAAACTATTTGGATCTATACTTCATTATCATCATGGAACGCGTTAAACAACTCGCTGCTCACCTTAGTGGTCCTTCTTCTGGGCGAGCGGTTTTGGAACGTAGGAGCCCTGATGATGTCGTCATTACAATGGCTATTCGTTCTCCACTATGCAAGGCGAAGAAAGGAGGTTTCAGAGATGCAAGGTATTTATGTGACTTCTGAAATATGGACTTGATTCTACTTGATTGGATTTCGCACCACACAGGACTGACGAACTCATGCTCGAGATTTACAAGGTACGCACCAGTACCTTCTCAGCGCTCTCCACCGGTCGATGCTTTCACCATTCAGCAATCTATTGCACATTCTGGTGTGGACCCGTCACTTGTTGGAGATATATGCGTCGGAACGGTGCTCACTCCTGATGCCACGTACGCTGCTCGGGCTGCAGCCCTCGCGGCGGGCTTTCCGGACACCGTTCCGGTGCAAGTGGTCAACCGATTCTGCTCCAGCGGTCTCATGGCGGTTACTACAATTGCCAACCAAATTCGAAGTGGACAAATTGAGATGGGACTTGCTGTCGGTGTGGAAAGCATGTCTGAAAAGTAATAATTTGCACAACGATTTTTGTGGTGTTTTACTTATATTTTTGCCAGCCCCGACAAAGGTGGCCCGTCGCAAAGCGATTTGATCTCGATCAATCCAGCTGCGAAAGACTGCAATGAGCGCATGGGTTGGACTAGCGAGAACGTAGCGAGTGATTTTAATATCACTCGTGCAGAGCAAGACGAATATGCTGCAACGTCATTCCAACGGGCTGAGCAGGCACAGAAAGCAGGATATTTTGCAAACGAGATTGTTCCTTTCACTGTGTTCCAGAAGGATCTCTCAACGGGGGAGCGCAAGCAAGTAATAATCACTGAGGACGACGGAATACGGACTGGGACAACGAAGGAGAGCCTTGCTAGGATTAAACCTGCATTTCCACAATGGGGAGAGTCGACTACGACTGGGGGCAACGCAAGTCAAATCACGGACGGAGCGGCTGCGATTCTATTGATGACTAGGAGGAAGGCAGAAGAGCTTGGTCTGAAGATTCTTGCGAAACATCACACGACAGCGCTGGCGGGTACGTGACGTTCCCTCCATTTGCTTGTTAAATTCTTTTTGTTTATTTTAAAAAATTGCTTCTAGGTGTACCACCTCGTATCATGGGTGTTGGCCCTGTATACGCCATTCCTGCGGCCATGAAAAACAGTGGCATCAGTCTTAATGATGTAGATTTGTTTGAGGTCAGAAGCCTATTTTTACCGAAAATCCCTTGCTTCTGACACTTGTGACGGGTTTTTGGTGGAACGAACTACTAGATTAACGAAGCATTTGCATCCCAATGTGTCTATACCATCAAGAAGCTTGATTTATCAAGGTACGAGCCTTTTCTCGCCACCAGTACAACTATGTCTCACTCTCGTGTCATATTTTTAGGGAGAAGGTAGATCTGCTGCTTGTCCTCTATGCGAAAAATTGACTTGAAGCTACTTAGGTCAATGTTAATGGTGGCGCCATTGCCTTCGGACACCCTCTAGATGAGTTTCTTTTGCATCGTCGATCTGACTTGTTTATTTACTGTCCTTGTTCCTGCACGTTGTACTGGGGCCCGACAGATTGTGACAGGATTGAACGAGCTGTCACGAAGAAGCCAAAAGGTAGGCAGAATTTTTGCTCGAACTTGAATGTTTCCAAAGACAACCTTCTATAGATCTTAGTAACATCCATGTGCATCGGCACCGGCATGGGAGCTGCAGCAGTTTTCGTCAGGGACTGAGTTAGCAAGCTGTAAATTGTTGCGATTTGCCAATATAGTAAGTAGCACTTTCGAAAAAAGTTTTATCAAGTTCGGTGCAAGCCTAAAATAGATATCACATTGGCACTATTTTGAGGGGGCCGGCATCTTCGGCCAACATGCTATTAATAAATTTTCAAGCCTAAAATATATTTTCCCACGTCCTACAGCACCGTTAAACCCACTTGCGCAGCCCTCTCCTTTCTACCACTTTTGTACACCCTCAGTTTTTCATTTTCTCGTCTCTCCTTCAGTCCTTTCCACTGGCCATACCTCGGGCCGCATGTCTGCAAACTATAACGCTGTGGGCGAGACCCACCCCTCACCTTATGGTTCCGGAGACCCCTACTACAATGAATCTTCTGGTTTTATCACTCCTCACCACCCAATAAAGAAACGTACTAGCAACTGGGTTAAAATTGGCATCCCTGTTCTTATTCTCGTCATCATCGGTGCCGTAGTTGGAGGTATCTTGGGATCAAGGGCTGCCAGCAACAGTTCTAGCAGCGGTGGATCCAGCAACAGTTCCAGCGGTGAAGCCGCGGCGAGTCAAGCGGCGAGTGTCAAACTGGAAATTGGCAGGTTTGCAACCGCAACCAACAGTGAATACATGATGCCTATATACCCGGCGACAGTGAGTGAAAAGAATGAACATACACTCGAAATCTCACCGTCTTCTAGACAAACACCGCAGCGTTTACCTCCCCCACGTTCGTTTCTACCACCAACAGCGCTCTCGCTTGGCCAGAAGACTCTTTCCAGCCATCAGCCCCCAACGTCCTCACAACTCGCCCCGATCGCCCTCGCCTCATTGCCCCAGCCTACAAATGGCAGGCCTTACCTACCCTCATTCAAGGGGATCCTTATCTCAAAGGCTGGAACGATACCATCTTCGGAAACGCAACTACCTATTACCCCCTGCCGCCTGTCGTGTACCACATGGATGGCGATAGTGGCATCCTCGACAACAGCCGCGAGATCAAAATGAGGATCAAGGCCTTTGCGTATACCTACCGCCTGACCAACGACACGAAGTGGGTCGATCGCACGTGGGCTGAACTACAGGTATTTTTCATTCCTCCGATGCTTTTACAGTCCACTTATTTAAGCAATTAGAACGCGGTGGGCCTAGGAGACGTGGCATTTGGACCAAATGACACTACCAGGTGGAATCCGACACATTTTCTGGATACCGCTGAGATGACCGCAGCCTTCGCCATTGCATACGACTGGTTGTACGACCAATGGACCGATGACCAAAAAAGCCAAATCAGGTCCAACATGCTCACTTACGGCCTCCAGCCAGGTGTCTCTCAACTCACTACATCCGCTGGATGGTGGGCCAACAATATCACGGGCAACTGGAATTGTGTGTGCAACAGCGGGCTGACTCTGGGATCGCTCGCCATCTTGGGCGACGACACCTCGGGCGTTGCTACGCAACTTCTGGGGATTACCGTTCCCAATGCGCTAGCCAATTGTGCGCTAGCTGTTTCTAATGATGGTACTTGGGCCGAGACAGCCAATTACTGGTATTTCGGTACGACCGGACATGCAGAGATGTCATCATCTCTCATGACTGCCACTGGCTCCGATTACGGTCTCCTGGATACCAACCCCAACTTCAACAAGACTGGCAACTTCCACATGTATGTTGCTGGCGCCACATCTCTCTTCAACTATGGCGACCACGGCCCCAACAAATTTTCCACCACTGCGAATTCCATACTGCTTTACGGCGACAAATACAACATTCCACAATACGTGCTCTACCAACGGGAGCAGTATGACGCTGCCGAACCTTGGAGCATGTTCTGGTACAATCCGACTGTATCAGGCGCTTTCTGGGATGGCAGGGCGCTAGATCAATTCTTTGACAATGGACTTGACCAATGGGCATCTATGAGGAGCAGTTGGACCGACAATGATGCATTGTATGTCGCCATGAAGGCAGGGATGAACCAAAACCACCAGACGCACAATGACCTCGACGTTGGTGATTTTGTGCTCGACGCACTGGGCACGCGTTGGGCTGGCGAACTTGGATCAGGCGATTACCTTTCCCCCAACTACTTCAGCAATGACACACAAGTCAGTGATCGTTGGCTGTACTATCGAAAGATGACGGAGGGGCAGAACACGCTCCTGATCAATACCTCTAATCAGAACGTCGCCGCGGCGCCCACCGTTCAACATGATACAAGCGGCACGACGCAGGGCTCTAGCACTGTCCTCAACATCCCCAGCGACTCTACTGCGTGGTGGACTGCAGACATGACAAGTGCCTACTTTGATGCGTAAGACGTTTGGTGATATATGTATGAAAATGGCCTGAGTAATATTTTTTAACAGGACATCGGTTCACCGCGGAGTCCGTTTACTGAATGCACGAAGGCAGGTGTTGATTCAGGATGAAATCAACGCTTCAGCAGGGGTTATGTGGCGGATGCATACGAACGCTACTATTGCTATTGATGCGTCAGGAACTACTGCGACGCTTACGCTCGATGGGCAGACGATGCAAGTGACGATGGTTGCGCCTCCCAGTGGCGCGGTCTTCTCGCAGTCGCAGGCGGTGAGGCTGGCGTCGGATCCCACACCGCCCGTGCCTGATCAACCGAACTCGGGGGTGAGTGTGCTGATCATCAGCCTGCCTGCTGGAACGTACACGCTTCAAACGTTGTTCAATCCTCAGTGGAGTGGGATGTCGGCGAGCGATTTTGTGACGCCGCCGACGGTTCCGCTGGCGCAGTGGAGTCTTACGAGCCACAACACCTAATACCTTGATGGACATTTATATAATGCAAAGACACTTTACGACAATTACTTACTATATTATCACTGGATGAATGTTTTGGACTGGCTATCAATGTTTACAAATTGATGGTAACCATTGAAGGAGGTTTGAAAACAAAGAAAGAAAAGGTTCTTGAATCTCGTTTTCTGTCTATCATGTTCAAAAAATCACTTACCCTCACGCTCCTTGTCTTCACCGTTCTGGTTAACGCGCACCCCGAACACAATGTCAACCTCAAGCGCCTCATAAAGAAACGCGCACCCTCCCCTCAAGATGGCCCCTCCGTCCTCGTTCCCGTAGCTGGTGCTGGTGCCACCGTACCCACCTTTCCCTCCACATCCTCCACATCCTCCCCGTCCACTACTTCCCCCGTGACCTCTTTATCCCAGTCGTCTGCCACTCTCGACCCTTCAACCTCTCTTTCCGATTCACTCTCCGCCTCTTCCTCGGTATGCACAATTCTCATCTTCTTACCTCTTTCTTACCCCCCATTTCCCAGACTTCTGCTTCTCTCAGCGAATCCAGCTCATCCGCATCCAGCTCATCCAGCACGGTTTCCACGACTTCGACTTCGACATCTACGTCGTCAACCCCCACATCAGCCGCGGTTGCAACAACCCCCACTGCTGAGCAGCCAGCAGCTGTCACCACCCCAGCAACCACAACTGTCTCAAAGCCCATCGTTACCCTCACCCAGTCGGTGAATCCGTCACAGTCAGCCACCTCAATTCCTGAACAAGCTGCCGCTGCCGCCAAGCCAAAAAGCACCACAATCACTGTCCTCATCGTTGTGGCCTCATCCGTCGCTGCTCTTGCTATTTTGTGGACCGTCTTCCGCAAGTGGAAGTTTGGTCGTTCCACCAAGCTTGATGAGCGCCTCCAGCCCATCGACTGGCGCCCTACCAATGACGACGACGAAGCTCTGCCTGGCCATCACCGCCGCCACTCCGGTGCATCCTCTTTCCATTCTGCCAGTCACCCATCGACACACGGACACGGCTCTTCCGATATCGGACACAATTCTCCCTCTTCATATGCCATTCCCGACCACGACTTCACTGCAGGTCCAGCCAACCTTGCACCAATTGGCGGCTACGCAGACCTTGCACGCGGACCCAGCCCCCAACCGCAGATGAATCAGGCGGGTAGTGCCATGCTCACTCGCTCGGCATATGACGTCGGTGTTCCTCTCCACCACCAAGGATACGACTCGTACGAGTATGCGAGGAGGTAAGGCGATGTATATAGGTATAGCATGACGACCCTCACGATCATTCGTCTTGACGCCCAGTCGTCAGGGCCAAGTCGGCATTCTTTTACATTCACCGTCTCTTTGTTTTTTTTTTCATTCCGTATTCTATGGCCAGGACGCCCTCGCTTTTACAGCATTTCATTTTATTCTTCTTGGTATAGTTCCAATTCTTCTTGATACACCCTCCTGTGGATGCTTCAGACTTACATGTCGTTATCCTGCTATACCCCGTAGTAATTGACTATAGTTCATCACTGTTCCAAGTCAATGTCAGTCAAACAGAGGCATAGCCACGGTATGTTTTAGAATATAATTCATGGCGAGAAGGGTCCAAGTGGGCGGGACCAAGTTCTCTGATACACAACAGCGCCTAGTGGTACAAGGAATACTACTACATAAGCCCACCACCAGGCTTGGAGATGGCTCCAAGGTGTATTCAGTTTCTGTTCATCAGATGCATCATCGACAACTAATAACGTCCGCTCAAATAGCCCTTCCAGTCCTGTTGCCTTCTCGGGTGCGAAGAAACGCTGCGGCCTCAACCAAGAAGCATCATCTGGCTGCCGTGGTGCTTGCCATTTCGATGCGTCCGTCGGTGTCCAGTCCATCTCATCGAGGTCGTGTCCTCGACTTCCGGGTGGGGTGAAGGGGGCGGCAGGCAGGAGGGAGGGTAAGCCGAAAACTGGATTAGTGGGTGTCATGACTGGTTTCGACGACAAAGACAAAGCAGCAAAAAAATCTGGGTCTTGAACGGCAGAAGGTCGGCCAATTCCAATTGATGGCGTGCTTTCGCGTGTGGCTGGATGTGGCGTCGCGGATTGAGATGATGCTTTATGTGTGTTGGTATCGAGGAGACGTATGGCTGGAGGCTGATGGAGGCGGATGACCTTGCAAGACACAAGGAATGTCTGTAGCCTGAACTCAACTTCAGTGTTCATCAGAGCAAAAAAAGACCGCACCGATAACTCAATGAATAAACAAAAGGTAAAATAAGAGCGGTTGCTCGATGGTGATGATATTGGAGAGATCCAACTTGGCTGATACCAGGCCCAAGCAAGAAGACAGGATGTGATAAGTCTCGAGAGCCATGCGGTCATCTGCATTTTCTGTGCGGGGCTATCAGTAAGGAGAGCGCACAGATACAGATGGACTTGCAATATATGTGTCTTTTCCTCGAACCCGAACATCACGGCCTTGCCGCTTTGCTCGTTGGAGTGATGTGTAGGTCGGATCCCACACCGTCCACAACAAGGAAAAAAAGGTGACGCCCGGAAGAATGGGTTGAAGGACAGTTAGCGGATACAACGATCGAATCGCAAGAACGCCTTGACCGCTCATGTCAGTATACGGCAATTATATATTGCTAGCACATACCTGCTAGGTTGCACAGAATCGCAGATACGAGGGTCGTCGCCCAGAGAACACCCCGTAATCTCCATATGAGAACCTCTATCGTAAGTTTCTCTGGTTCCTTATGCCCCTCTAAAACGCGCCTCTGATGTTCCTTTCCCTTGCTGTCGTTTAACCACGCGCCCAATGCTTTTGTTCGAGCCATATGGTCCTTTTGTCGTATCTGGTCTTCGACAGCTGGTGAACAGTTATCACATACTGGCGGGTACCTCACGTGAAGCGACTCTCTATACTCGGCAAGTGATTCGAGGCGTGCAGGATAGTCGGGGTTCTGTGCATATATTGTCAGAAAAGGTGTACTGAAATTATTGATACACATACGGTGGGATTAGGTAGAAAGTTGGACATAAGATTGACAATCAGCAGCTGGTTGGACTGACAGGTGTGGCAGAAGGGACTAGCGCCATACATAGTAGGCAGTTGATCTTTACTGGTAGACGCTAAAAATTGCGATTCAGAGGCAGAAGCGGTGAATGAATGCGAGAAACAGACCGCGCATGGCAAATGAGGTGGTATTTAGTGCTTCGGCATGCATGGCAGGTTCCTCGGAGATGATGTCGCCATTCTCATCGTATGTGTTCCAGCATCTGCATGTGGGGCAACGAAAAGCGCGAGGATTTAGGGGGAGTGAGCAGGGGGAGTTGCAGAAGAAGCAGGCGACGGTGCTGTGGCGACGAAAGAGAGCGGGCATCCCTGCGCAGGAGGGTCGGGGCAACAAACCAAAGTCGCGTGCGTGTTTGCACAAATTTGTTGGCCATGTCCATCGTCGCTCCTGCCCCATCAGCCAGCAGGGGTCAAGTCATCCTCCAGCCCAATTATTTTACCTCGTCTCTATTTGTAAAGGCTGTTCGTGACGATATAACCACCCTCATCCATTCTTATCATGAAAAATACACAAAGTCTCCCCCAACCCATCCCTTTGCTCTCTTCAAGACTCTTTGGACCACTCAGGGATGGAACTGGATGCATCTCATGGTCTTTGACGATCGCCCACGCGAAATGTTCCTGAACATAATTCATCGCCTGTTTCTTGGTCCGTTCCGTTCCCTACTGTCTTGCTTCAACCACCAACAATATTTCAGAACGAATGATAAAAACCGAAGCTCCCTTTAGCAGAGCTGTCGCCCTATTTGGACTGTATACATTTTATTTTACGCAACCTCACGACACTGCACCTCGGCTTTATAATATCGCCCATATACCGATTCCATTAGGTCTGGTCGTCCACAATCCCATTCACATCGCCTCTAATCGTTTGACAGATCAACTTGCGTCTTTGAAGGCTCTGCCGAGTTCCTTGAATGTCGAACATCTGCAACCCCTCCAGCCCCACGTATCCTATATACTATCCGTTCTCTTCAGGGACAAGGTGTTTTTTATCACTCCGTGTTCAGACGCAGGCTCTCTAAACCCAAGAGATCTTCCCCGGGAATTTTTTGTCGAAGAAGGGACTATCCTGCAGGTGGAAAATACTGCGCCGAAGAAGAAGGGGAGGCCTACCAAGCGCGACAAAGTTAAGAAAGCAAAATTGGGCCTGGATTCTCTAGACAAGTGGCTGCACGATACCCCACCCCCTCTGCCTCTCAGTGCAATATCGCCGCCACCGTCGTTCGAGCACAACCCTGCTTTGAACCACCCACTCTTACCGACGCTCAGGCGGTATCACACCGAGAAGACCCATATTCTGGACTCTATCGGTCCATCGACAAACGCCCCTTTATCGTTTCAGGCAGGCATGGTAATGCAAAAATCAAACCAGTTTATCCTAGAGAGGCTCAAGGCTGCCGAAGGCTTGTTTTCAGCGGAAACGTCTCTTGTTCAGGGCAATGAATCAATTGGTCTAGCACGGGTGGAGCGTGCAGTAAATGAGCTAGGTGAGACGAACTCGGTCGGAAGATTAGGTGGAGCGTTGAATCTTCTGGAGGGCGCTGGAAACACTTGATATCTGGAGCTGCTCAGGGGAAATGACAACAGGCTCTCACCTGGAGATCAGTACGCGAACTTGCATATCTTTAACCCTTAGTAACTGTGGCGCATGCGTGGAGGCCTGTATTGACGGCTGTCAGTATGAAATAATAAAATTCTACTGTTTCAATCAATCGATATCGTATGTCCCTCTCGTGCTTTAGAATAAGGGCTTGGTGGACAAGCCATTTGAGATGGCTTCTGATGACGTAATTAGTGCTCGTCCAACTAGAAGGCTCAGCTTGGGCTTTGCTCTTTCCCCCGGTCTTGAAATCGTCCAATGTCGTATTTCGGACCCAATTTTCAAAAGAGCTACTATTATGATAGCAATGCGTCTCCTTCAACAACCAATCTTCTTCCTCCAGCAAATATGGCACAGACTGGACCAAGTCCTGGCCCACCCCGAGCAAAATTTGTCACAAACCAGGCGCGTAGAACACGAAGTAACAGCCAATACCTTCGTACTCCTCCTGGACTCAACTCGCAGTGCGCAATTATGTGTCACACTTCCTTGATTGAGGTTCATGTCGTTCACAGTTTAATATTCAATCGAAGTACCTCGTGCTCCACAGTTATTTCCGACAAGGCAAGTGGCTGGTTAACTGGTATATACGAGAGATTAAAATCCTTTTTCCTCCACAGTTTTCGCTCTCTCCCGATCCCTCGGTCTGGGGATCTGATCTCTTCCTCAACCATCCCGAAGTTGATGACGACATCCATAATCCTGACCCCAAAAGAGACCGGAAAAACGATCAACGCGGCAATATCTTCACATTAAGAGGCCTCACGAACCTCGGCTGCCTTATCCTGCTTGGCGTCGGCTTAGTTACTTTGTTGTAATATCTTTACGCCTCTCGATGATTAGCGGTGACATTATTGACCTTCTGCTCTCAAAGTGCGGGATATCCTTTGATCTCACACTTCACAACAAAACTACAATCAAATAACGGTGGCTTTAACCTCGGAGGCATAAATGCGACTGGACAGGTATGCATGCACGATATTACCACACCAACTGGGAGCTCAACCAGCCCCTCAGATTCCAAGCATGGCGGGTAATTGGGGTTTGATTGATTTGGAGACTCCGAAGGAAGCATATACGAAACCCTCATACACTGACCCGGCGAAGAAGCTTCAGCTAGTTTTTAGCGACGAATTCAACACAGACGGACGGACATTTTACCCGGGCGATGATCCTTATTGGGAGGCAGTTGACCTGCACTATTGGGCTGTGAGTGTACTGAGATATTTGGTGGCGTGTCGGTTGAAAAATAAATAATGCAAATAGACGAATAACATGGAATGGTATGACCCAGCGGCAATAACTACGAATCGAGGAGCCTTGGAGGTCACATTGTCACAGAAGGAAACACACGGACTTCATTACCAGGGTGGAATGATGACTAGCTGGAATAAACTATGCTTTTCTGGAGGATTGCTCGAAGTGTCCGTGACTTTACCTGGCACAAACAATGTGGTCGGGTTATGGCCCGCAATTTGGACAATGGGTAATCTAGGTCAGTTGACGACAACATCACAAAATTCCAATTGACAAAGAATAAACACAATTATTTCCTCTCAAAAGGTCGAGCTGGCTATGGAGCCAGCCTTGAGGGAATGGTACCAACAAACCGTATGAGCCAATTTTTCTTGTCTGACGTTATTTTCAGTGGCCATACACCTACGATTCTTGCGACGTCGGTACCGTTGCCAATCAGAGTGTCAATGGTTTACCAGTATCGGCAACCATCAACGGCGATACAAAAGCTGGTGGCGCACTTTCTTACCTTCCCGGACAACGCTTGTCCCGATGTACTTGCCCAGGTGAAGCTCATCCGGGCCCGATGCATCAAGATGGAACTTTCGTTGGTCGCTCTGCTCCTGAAATCGACGTGTTCGAGGCTCAGGTAGTGCCTAATGGCTACGTCTCGTCATTCAGCGCTGATCGAATAAAGATCACGGGAAATCCGCCGACAGGTCAAATTTCACAGTCGGCTCAGTGGGCAGTAAGCCCATCTCTTCTGAAGGAACTGACCATTTCTGATCGAGTTGAAGCCTATAAATAATCAGTATCAATGGAAGAATTCATCGGAGACCACAATCATCGCCAATCCGAATGACACGGTGTTGAACCCGTACCTCGGTGGCGCATTTCAGCAAGCAACATCCGCGGTGACCAAAACGAGTCAGGGTTCTACCCGTCTGATTCGCACAATGAAACTAACCAGTATATTATATAAAGATCAAGATTGTTACGAATACATGCTTGGTTGCTTTTCCGTCTATGGGTTCGAATATAAGCCAGGTACGTTATCGTCAGAGGACAATAAATTTACTGAATGTTGAAATTCAGGTTTCGACGATGCTGTGCGTTTGTGACTCCTAGATGACGCGTTTAACCTTTATGCATAGTATATTTCGTGGATCGCTGGAGGTGAACTCGCCTGGACACTGATGCAAGGAGGAATGGGCCCAGATAACGTTGTAGAAATTTCAGGACGACCAATTCCTCAGGAACCTCTGGTAGGTCACGTTCAACTGAACGCCATTGAACTAATACCAACTTTACAGTACATCATCATCAACCTTGGCATGTCCACAAATTTCGGCCAGGTTGACCTCGAGCACCTGAAATTTCCTGCTAAGATGAGAGTAGACTGGATCCGTGTTTACCAGCCCGAAAATGCGATCAACGTTGGTTGTAATCCCAAAGACTTCCCTACAAAGGAGTATATAAACCAGTGAGTCGCCTCACAACGAAAAAAGTATTTTTTCGAGATCAACTCGCGGATTTGTAGTTATGTAGAGGCCTACACCAATGCGAACTTGACAACCTGGACCGATGACTATAAGCAGCCGAAACCAAAGAATAGATTCCTCAAACAATGTTGAGCAGTGTGTTATATTTCCGATTGTAAAAATTCCCGCTTTGATTATTAAGGAGGTTCTTCCGATAGTTACCGTAGAATTAATGCAAGCTATGGATATGGATATCAAAGGAGTTCGCTAGCAGAATACAAAATTGTTATCGAGAAGGGCCTGTAGTTTGTTCAAAATCCGCTCGAGCGTGATGATACCGCCCGCTGTCAATCGTGGTACGGCCAGATCTTGATCAGCACCGTTCAACTGGGGCATAGCTTTACTTTTCTCGATGAGTGCTCGAGCATCATGCAGAACCTTCTCTAGGCGGTGATTTTGATAGTATAGCCATTTGATCTCCGAATCAAGGCCACCCAGCGGAACTTCAAGCGCTCGAAGAACAAAGCCTCGGGACAATACATATGCCTTTTCATTGTACAGTCGGCTTGAAGTACGAATTAGTGAATTATTCAGAAAGAAAACGTTTATCACACCTGTTTACGATACCCTCTTCTGTGCCTCTTAGCTTGTCGTATGCCGGCTCACAAAACCATCTGATAGAGCACATCAGATGGATTGCCCCTAAATTGTCGCAAAAAAACTCACGGCTCTTTGACCAGGACAAGGCCTTGTATCGAGACAAAAGCCTGAAGCAACGAGGAACGAGATGCACTCCAAATTTCATCTCTATCTCCAGACCAGGTTCCAAGGATCGAGAGGCACACTTTTCCTTCTTCGTACAGATTTCTTAGTCACAAGTAAGCTTACAAAGATTCGGAAGAATGAGGGATGGTCAAGGAAATACTTACGGATTTACTGGGGAGCACAGAACATATAAATAAAGAATCGACACAAAGCTTAATGAAGACCTCACCTCTCCCATTTCCATTTGTCCAGCTATGAAAATGCGCTATAGGAGGGCTGTTTGGAAAATTCGAGTCAAGCATCCAGTCAATCATCATTGGCGCATCTTCATAGGGAGTATTTTCGGGGCCAAGAATGAGACACCTGAGAAGATCGGAGCGGTCTTCGTAGGCTCGGACAAGAATTGTATCTGTTGTAAATTTTAATGTGATCGGGATGAGAACGACGAGACAGACAGCGCACCGGGAAGACTGCTGAAAAGAACGCGATACTCTTTTGCCAAACGACTGAGGAATGATTTCGAGGGCTGAGCGGGAGATGACGAGATGAAAGCATGATCAGATGGTGCTGATGATAGAACCTCAAAGCGATTCCAGGACAATGTGATCCCCTCAGTACTTTCCGTTATGGTGTGTGATCCCTCAAGATCCGACTGGGGGGTAGCTTGCCCTGTGATCTCGCGGGTAGAAATTTCAGGCTCCCCCATGGATGTTTCCATCGATTCATCTGCCCATCCGCCAGAAACCACATCTTCCTCGCCAGACTGCATTTCCTCGTCTTCGTACTCCTCCCATTCGTTACCATTGAGTTCAGGTTGCCACACACCGTCCTCATCCATGGCCCAAATCTGGTCGTCGTCAATATCTGAATCATCTGAATCTGAATCGTCGCCCCATAGGTCATTCTGAAGTTGTTCCATCCCGTCGCACAGTTTCGTCAACCTTTCTAACGGATATATTCGTACTGTCGAATCCGGATGTGTGATTTCTACAGTCCCGTCAAGATTCAGCTAAAAACTAGACGTAAGCTCGAGAATTTATACTGGTTTGCATTGGCACGTACGCGTGTGACTTCGCCTAACCACATAAAGTCACCGCTTCCTGGTGAAGGGTACTTCATCGCCCAATTTTCTGGCACTCCGTCCGTCGCACGTCTTGCTGCAACGGCACCTCCGATATCGGCCATATCTTTCCTCCATCCGCCTAATTGGCCTTCAACAATAGGATTCTCGCGTGCCCAAGGTTCCACTTCTCCAATCCTCGGGACTGCCGGTTTCTCGAATCCATTTGTAGTGCCGATGGGATGAATAAATACAAAATCACCTCGGCAAACTCCAAGGCCTTCTGATGCAGGCTGAGCAGAGGCAGCACCCAGATCAGAGGTACTATGGGGATCAAGCTCCAGCAGAGATGCTAGTTCGACTGCGTTCGTGGCTGGTAGCAAAATCCTAGCAGTTCGGTCAGTTGCATTGACGGACTGAACAATAGCCAGCCGTTCGACGTTTTCTCCTTTCCAGACCACATGATCGCCAGGCCTACCAAGGTTAGATAACGTGTGCAGGAAACTTGAAACTGGAACCTACCAACAGTCATACTCGTCGGGATTCAAGTAGGGGATGACTTCTGTCGATCTGATGACCTCTTCTTGGCCATCCTGCCAGAGAATGACCAAAGTGGTCTGTGTCTCTGTCACAGTAAAGAGTCGCACTTCATGAGCAGCACCGGTGTCATTGTTGTGATGTATTGTTACTGGAGCACCCGTGTCGTCTTTCAGACGGACCCGATCGCCGACGCGCATCTCCAAGTCGGAACGACCCCGAACCAGAGTCAAGTTTCCTATGTCTCTTCCCCACCAGAATTTCTGGGGTCGTGTTTTTTTCTCAGCTGCCGCGGGGTCAATCTACGAGTCGGTTAAAAGGTCATCCCTGGAACAGTGGAAATTTGAGCTGAATAAATAATATCTCACCATTTGACTGACAGCGAGCCATATAATGGCGTAGACTGTATGCTTGACATCTATGACTGTGTCAAGGCCGTCTGGACGATTACCGCTAGTGCCGAAGAAAGAGAACATATTATACATGCTCCCCGTCGGAAGTGGAATAATGTCCTGTGAGATAATAATTTGATTCTAGAAAACGGCAAGAAAGGTGGGGAATTATCTTACAGAGCCCCTTTCTCCGACATGAAGACGTGAGCTAAGTTCAGGCAACCTCACGAGTTGGCCATTAGAAGTTTCTATCAAAGACTCATCGAAAAGCTAAAAACGTTATTTCATGGCTTTGAATTGTCTTCAAGGGCCTACATACCTCTATGACCTAAATAACACAAGGATTACCGACGAAGATCACAATCTAGACGAAATGCCTACCTGGCCAATCCAATCATCGTACACCACATAATCGCCAATGTCTGCTTCCAATTTTGTCTCGATATCTTCCATGGTCTTCCACCCTTCGACCGGCTCTCCACTGATAACATGTTCAATCCGCCCTTTGACGTGTACGTTGGTGACAACGCCAGATTGCATATGCTCAATGGTCCGTTTGCAGAAATCGCCTGGATGGATGTTTCGATCGACTAGGATTAGCTCAGATTCGGGGAGAATTTCTCGCTCTCCGCCATCGGACAGGAAAGACACGCCTACTTCCCCAGGTTGTAGTGGACGCATCATGGGATCGGTCAAGGCGGTCGGTGGCGGGAGGTCTTCAGCATCATGCCAGCATCTCTATACATTGATGGGACAGATATAACACGATTATTATGTCCCGAGTAACCCAGCGTACCAAGACGATTCCAAATGAATGGTGGGGTGCGATTCGTCGTACAGTATCTTTCTGGTAGAACTTGATAACTGGCTATCAGTTGTTTTGTTCTTCCTTCAGAAGTTGCCAAACCTTGGTTGGGAAGCGATTCTGGCCTTTAAAAGGCATCTTCAGGAGGTCGAGCAGCGAATCGAAGTCTGAGAGTAAGCTTGTTCAAGTCAACGTGATCTTTCTTCCGATAATTATTTATAATCGACTGGTTGCCGATAACAACAATTTACTGTCTCTTCGCTCTCAAATGCACATGGCCTCGAAGCACACTCGTGAGCCACATAAGCATCGCCCACAGCTACTAGACCTTCCGAATGAGTTGTTAGTTTCCTGCCTCTCTCTTTTAAACTGCCGAGATCTTCTTCTCTCTCAACGGGTGCGTCAACACCTTCATCTTACAACTTGAATAGCCACATCCTGATCACAGCATACCTTTCGCAGCTATGCAAATTTCTCAGGACTCTCATATCTTCTACGGCTAGCCTCCAACTAATTATCGAGCTCTATGCCACCGGGCAAGAGATAGACCCTCATTCTATGTACAACTCTTCTGCTCAGCTAGAGCTGTTAAATGAACGTAGCAACGCCTGGAATAGCTTGCGCTATACAAAGGAGCAGCTTATTTCTATGTCAGATGGTCACCTTTGGGAGCTGTATGATGGCATTTTGGCCCAGACAACGAACTCTGCTATCACTTTTCACCGCCTACCGTCGTTGGGGAGATCCATTAAGGAATACGAGTGGACTCTGGATGGCTTTGGATTTTCTATCCGGGATTTTTCTATGGATCCATCTCAAAATTTACTTGTTTTAGTTGAACCTTCATGGTGATTCGCCCCAATCCAAACAGTGGCAGGCCAAGTAATATTAACTTTTACTATACAGGTCCCAAGGTCAAGCGTGCCATATACACCTCAGAACTTTGAACACTGGGTTACATCATCCTCAGGCTCTGCATTCAACTATCATATGCTATGCTTCAAGGGCTCAGGACGACGATCTATCCCTCGGAATACAAGTATCCGGAGATCATCTCGGGATCTTGTTTAACTACTTCATAGACCCTGAAAAGAACTTCTATGTCTGGGACTGGAAAACGGGAGTTGTTGAAGCGGTGGGTATCCACCGTCGTACTCTCTCGATTTATTTCACATTATTTTCACAAGGAACTTTTTGGTGATGAAATGGAGTCTTTCGTCTTTCTTGACAAAACACATGTTATGTTCGCTCTGCTCACATTAAATGAAGATGAAGGAGTTGCTGCGCCGTCCTTGCTCGTCCTTGATTTCAAAAAGGAACCCAAAGAGAGGCGTGCAATTAGAGAAACGGAATATAGTACATCGTTCCTTTTCCCTCAGTTGCATGGAGATATGGATGTTCTCAGCAATGAACTTCGGTCCGATCCAGCACCGTCATTTTCCCCAGCCTCTCAGCACGAACTTCCTTTCTATCTCGCACCCAATAATAGGCTTTTCATCACGTCACTCGGCCTTACTTCTCTCACTAGACGGCAGTACAGCATCAACGTGTTTGCGCCTTTGTCCACGTTCAGTTCCTGCTTGAACCGTTGCGTGCCTGGTCAGAAAGTGATGGATTGGTGTGTCTGGGGTCCTCGAGGCACTCGGGTACTCATTCCCGACCAACCTGCTTCGGACGTTTGGGTGTGTTATGTTAATGGATCTCGGTTCGTCTCATTGCAGGAAATGGATGGAAAAGGGATTGGAGTTGGTGTTTACGACTTCTACCAACCGGGACTATATCGCGCGCTTGGCGATCCTGAAGACGTCATGGATTGCGTGACTGAGGCCACTGTGTTTGAAGCTGGTCATATCTTCAAAGAAGAAGTTCGAACGACGTTGCCTTATCGATTGAAGATGCTCTCGCTGGACGCCAAACATACTTCCGACATGGCTGTGATGTGTACTGAGGATCATCTTATTATAGTTGACGTACGTATTCATGATATTTACCTTGAAAAGAGTCGTGATAATCTAAATAGTTATGCAGAGTCACGAAGACGTCAAGCAATACCGAGTGCTGTCGTTCTAAACGCTCACATAGCGCTGGATTGTCGCATATGAACGGATTGGCACCGCCCTCTCCCGGCGTCACTCAGACTTTCGGCGAAATACAGAGATAGAATGGGCCAATAGCACTTCGCACGCGGTGTGAAAGGTGTGCAGTGCTTCTACCGTTGCCCATTGTGGCCAAGGTCTGTTTTGATTCAATCACTTACAAATCAGCACTAGTATCTGGGGTCCTGGAACTCCGTGACAAAGTCATGCACAAGTCATGCCATGCATTAGATCTGGTCTGGCGTCTAGATGTTGCCTTGTCAACTCACCACATAACCGTGACAATGATCTGCATTTTTACCATGGTATCTCCTCTTTTACTGTATGATATAAGTGCTCACATGACTGTACACATGCCACTAGTAGTGGTATTTTTATTTATTTCTGCCGGATTTGGAATTTGTGTGTACTAAGTTGAGGTGGCCGTCCTCACTGTTCTCTCACATG
>JAFLHD010017882.1:5250-18587 GCA_018856295.1 Blastosporella zonata
CGATGCTTTCGAAACCTGCTTATCCCATTACCCTGACGTCCGTTTCCCCAACGTCCGGAAAACAATACCACGTCGCTCTTTTCTTGAGCTAGCACCGGAATACTTATGCCCATTACTGCCAAAAGCTCCCAATGCCTATACCACGAAAAAGGTCTCTCCGCGACCTATTTCGTGGGAGGGAGCTTCATTACTATGAAAGTCTTGCTATGATGGAAATCCATTTTCGATCAAACAGCACCGAGCCTGAAACCGAGGATTGGAGTCAGGAAACTCCAGGCTTTGGCAGAAATTTTGAGTGAGTATCCATAATGCCGATATCCCATCCTCTTCCTTGAACACTCTCAAACTGTTGCACATCGACTTTGAAGTGGATGTAACACGATACGGGCGGCTGATGATGCTAAGTATTTGCTCGATGCAGGAGCCACACTGCACCTTGGCAACTGTCGTCGGTCCACCCCCCACAGAGCTTCGGTCGGGGTGTCGAGAACTCGCTTTGGCCAGCTCTCAAGAAATTGTCGATGGAGTATGCGGGAACAGTCTGTGGGTCCCAGGGACGATTTGTATGACGATCCCTCGAAGATTTTACTTGTAAGTGGGTCATCACGTTGCCGTATAGATCTGGAGAACAACTGCGAGGCGAGACGCGATCGAATTCAAGTCCACAGGACAAATGGAACTTTTTTGAGGTTTTGTTCAGTCTTACGCGTGTCTATGATAGGACAGCCACTTGTTCGAATGATGGTATCACTTCGCGGCCCACTGTGATCTACAATGTCTGGGCTCGTAGCATTTAGGCGCGTATAGTGACATGTATTTTTTTCGCGGGATCGTTTAAGAAGCTCTTCGAGAAAGGAACACGCGGCGGGCCCCAGGATGGCGGACTGGGGGCTGGATCGTATATCGTGGGACAATTTAATTACCCGCTCCGACTCAGGCGCTGATGGGCTCTACATATCTCGAGAATGAGTTACGCAGTCTGCTGGGAACTTGCCCCTTCCTTACCTTGCCGTTAACCATTTGGTTTGCAGCCCGATCCCATCCGAAAGTTCAGAGTTCAAAGGATAAGTACAGGGTATTGCCGTCGCGGGGGGGGGGGGGGATGATTCCCGATCCAGTGTTCGCATCGCCTAGGCCCTACACTTGCATGTATCAGGCATCCTTCAATTGAAATATCTGACCTTCGCGGAACTCTCGAGAGGGGGCTTCCATAACTCGATCTTTTTTTCTCAAACACGGGATGAAAGAAGAATGCAAGATTATGATTAATCCAAGAAATGCGTGGATTCCGTAAAATTAGGTGAAATGCGTGACCGAATCGTGCGTAGCACCAATTGAGTTGATGCCTGTCATCTGGGTACGTAGGTTTACACAGGAGGGTGAGGCCTGCGGTGTAGTGGCAATGGCGTAGTATACATGGATGGGGGTGGGCGAGGTAGCGCGATAGTTAAGATAAGATGGTGTGACATAGGGGGATGGATGATACAGTAAAAGTACAAGACGTCAAACCACACAGTAAATAGATAATGGAACCTGTGTGTGGGTCTGCGTGCATGTGGGTAATAATAGTACAGAGGCAACGGAAAGGAAATGGAGATGAGCGATGTCGAGCATCGTCCATGGAGAGAAAAAGAACGGAAAGTTGAAGTCTAGTGAACCCGTGGTTTGTGTTCCGAGTCGAATCCAAATTGTAAGAGAAGATGGAAGGCTGAGATGTAACGCCCCAAGAAGTTGTAGAAATGTGTTGAGGGCGGAGGGAAACGAAGGAGGACGAGGAATAAGAATAAAGAGGAAGCAGAGCGGCGCAAGCAGTTAGAACTACTTGCCCTAGGGCGACATCTGATGCGCAATCGGCGTCGCTGCTCCGCTGCCCAGAATCACGTCATCAAAGTTCAGCGCGCTCACGGCCCTCTCCATTTGTGCGGCGCCAGCCGTGAGGTAATCCTCGAGGTCCGACGTAGACTGCGTGCGCGGGACAATGAAGCGTTTCTGCGGGTACGTGTGTGCGCGGACGTGAGCAGCGTGTGATGGGGAGTGGGGACGATTAATACAGGCGGGTAGCGGAGAGTCAGCGATAACCCCAACGCCTGTGCCAGTGAAGAAGCAGAATCTGGAGTTACGATGATCAATAAAAGAAGCAACGACAAGAGAAGAAAGAATACAAACCTGTTCAAAAACTCCTTATAACTCCCATTCCCGCCTTCATCTTCTTCGCCCTCCGTCTCCACATCATCTGTATCCGTGAACACTGCGCTCTCTGTTGGACTCGGGCTCGGGCTGGGACTGGTCTCCCTCGAGCTCAAACTAGGCGTGGAGAGCTCGCTGTCCTCCTCCAGGTTGTCTCCTTCCACTGTCCCTCCAACCCCTTGTCCGGCACCACCTGCACCACCAAAAAGCACAAGGCCTGCCGTCCGCGTGGGCGGGAACGCATAGAATCGTCCCGGAATCGGCGTATCCTCTGCATCCGCATCCCCCTCAGACGCATCCTCATCCGACAACGTAGGCGGCGTCCCAGGCGGCGTTCTCCTCACCCCACTCGAACCCAGCATGTTACTCAAGTGCCCTCTTTGATGATTGCGCGTCCCTGTCGAGGGTGGGTTGACAGGGAACGGCTGATCCTCGGTGTCCCTGGCGTAGTTAGGCACAGTGGTGAACGGTGGGCGGTCCTCGTCCGTCGCATCGCGCGGGCTGCCAAGCGGAGGCGTCCATCGTGCACGTTCCTTGATTTTCTGCTGCGCAGGCCACGGAATCGAGTTGGCGTTCGCCTTGGGCTGGGGGAGGGCGGAGGCGGGGTACGATTTCGGGCGGCCAGCAGTGGGATAGGACTGGGCTCGAGTGTGAGAGGTGTAGGAGCCGTGTGTGTGTGGTAGGGGGTTGTGCATGAGGGGAGGTGGAACCCAACGACTTGCTATCGATTGAGAAAAGTCGTATCGTGGAACGGGGCGCACAGGTGTGGGGGCGACGACCTTTTCGAGTGTGGAGCGGAGGGAGGCAATGGTGCTGGGGTCCGTAGTGGGCCAACGACTGCCCTCCTCGTATTCCAGTTCCTTTTCCGGCTTTTCCGTGGAACTGGAGCTAGAGGCAGAAGACTCCAACTTGGGCTTATGTTTTGCCTCAAACCCGAACTCGACGAGATAGTCGCGCCCACCATTGTTATCCCATACCTCGCGCCCACCTACGGAGTACCGCACCGCAAGGAGCATGCGCTTCCCATCGATCCGCGCCATGAGATCGTTCAAGCGCACGCTGAACACGAAGATGTCTGTGCGCGGAGACGGCGAGGAGACATATCGCCCCGAAACCTCCGATGTCGTTTGCCAAGCATCGAATGTGAAGCGGGCGACGACAGACTTGGAATACGCGAGGTTCGCTACACGGACACGACCAACGACGAAAGGCGAGTCCTCACTGAGCGTAAGGGACTCGAGGATGACATCGCTCTCGGCAGAGAGGCGTGGTGGCATGTTGAGGGTGTGCATGGTGAGCTTACGGGACGAGGGGCGTTCGGCTGAGCCGAATATCCAATCAGGAAAGTCAGAGTCGGTGCCCGAAGCGGTGTCCTCGGTAGGGCTACCATCGCGTGAGACGGCGAGGGGCTTCTGCTCGGCAAGGAAGAGCTTTACGTGCTCGAGCTGGGCATCAAAGTGGACGGCCTTGGGTGCGTGGGTGGGAGTTGCGGGGGCGCTCTTAGAGTTGGAATAAGGGGAGCGAGGGGTAAGGAGGGAAAGGGACTTGGAGGTTTTCAGGGAGGACTTGACCAGCTGGCCAGACTTTTTGCGGATGAGACGGGGCTGAGACTGGGAAATTGGGAGAAAGGAGGACGAGGTCTGGGGTGGGGAGTCGGCCGATGTGCTCAGAGGTGGGTGGGAATGTGATTCAGACAAGTTGCGAGCAGCCGAGAGGCGCAAGGAGACACCAGGCGCGTAAAGGAGTGGCGGGCGCTGTGGAGTAGTTTCGGGCTGATGTGCCCTTTTGAGCCGCAAGGATATTGTAGGTGGAGCAGTGTCTGACGAGTCCGAGTCCGAGTCATCAAAAGGCTGCGGGGGCGATGACTGCTGTATGACGACCTTGATAGATGAGGAGGAGTCGCGAGAAGGACGCCTTGGGATGAGGGGAAGAGGGGCACCAGCCTGGTTGCCTGCCAATAGGGGATTGGTAGGAGGTGACATGCGCTGTGTGGCGAGCATGTTCTGGGGTGTAAGATGAGCGATAAGTGGGAAATATGACGGAATATAAAAGAGTAACTCGCCTTGAGAGTCGCCAGGACTAGACACAGGGAAAGGCGTCCGCGGACAGAGAGGCGGACTTTGGGGGAGCGTCAGCAAAAAATACAAAGCGTGGATACAGTCCGGGCTTTATTACGCTCAGAGTCAGATCTCCGGCCAAAGTGGGTGGAATGTCGATAACATCCATCTCCATTTTATCACTGCATTTTAGAGTTGCCGCGGCAATCAACCCGTTGTCTCACTCGTCACCACCGCGGTGCAACATATATATTCAATGGGAGCCCTCCATTCCAGCACATCCAGAGCTTCCGTTTTTCAATCACGCTGACAGACCCCCTCGGGCATTTATAGCAAGACCACCAGTATTTGTAGACATCTTGATCCAGAGATTTCGAGCCACCATTTTGCCTCCTTTTGTGTCGATTTCACGATCGATCAACAACAAGTGTTACAACCATCTCACCTTGACGGCCAACGTTTCAACGCAAGAATCAACGTTTCAACAACAAATCGCTGACATCACCGTCTGGCCTTCTCTTCGCTTGTTTCTCCTTCCTTCCTTCCTTTCTCTATAGCCTATGTAGCTCTTGCTCACAAATTTCTAACTCGAATCGTCCGGTATGCGTCCCTAGTGCGTGTTCAACGATCCATCATTTCAAACGTTGCGGACGGAGCGTGAACTTGCGTGAACGTGCTGTGGCAACCGTGCCTGGATGGCGGCGTCACATGCATTTTCAGATTCTTGAATCTTCGTCATGTCCTCCGTGACGAGTCGGACCTTTACGCGGGCCTATTTCCATCTGTCACAATGCACGTCCGAACATTGACGCGTTGACGATGTATGCATCGTATCAAACGATCAGTGAAAGTGCACCGCATATTTTTTTCTTCTTCCTTGCATGGTTCGAGGGAAGTTATCCGATACGGTATCGGGATTCAGATAACGGTGTCTATACGGTCAAGGAGCTCACTGCGAGCGCCGTCTATGGCCGTCGAATAATGTCTGAGCCCGCGCCGCGCATCAACCGCCCCATTCAATCACGCTACGAACGTGATAGCGGTCCAGATATTCTCCCATTCTATCGCACTTAACACGTAACATGTGTCGGCCCCGAGTGGCGCTATACGCACTTAACAGGGAACAAACTCTCATGGGCTCTCTCCCATTCAGTGCGCGTTTCCGAATGCGGTAGGTCGGCCTTCGAGGTTAACCTGAAGTTCGGGGCTTTACGGGAATACTTCCTACGTATTGGGCTTATCTCCGAAGCCTGGATGGTAACGTGGGCTTCACCATTCATTGCTCAAAGTCAAACAAAAAAGCGCATATAGTTATGTGCATGCCAACGTCCCCGATTCCCCTAACCTTGGAGGGAGAACGAAGGATGCCGCATACGAGGCACTTGCAGTGACCTAGCATTAACCCCGCTCTTTCATCAGCTTTGATTCGAATGTTCGTACAAGCACTCGGCTATACTCGATATGACCGAAACTCCAACAACCATCGCCAAGCTCAAGCTCGAGCTCACGTCTTTTGAAATCTGTCCCCGACAACGTCTTATCATCGCCATTCAGAACCTGCATACGGCAACACACAAGCTATCGCGAGGTTGAATGCTAATACTTTCTATCACCACTCAATGGTCTCCACCACAAAATACCTCACCGGCAACCGGTGACCCACCCGCGGCGCCCCTCGTATCAAGGCCCTCCCTTTCCTCCTGCCTCCCAGCTGCCTCCTGACCCAATCCTAACCGCGATTTCCCCAGACTTGTCAGAATCGGGAAGGAACCAGGAATCATGAATCAGGGCCTCCCTGGTAAAGAAGGGGTCGCCCGTAATTTGTTAAGATTTGAAGTCAGATAAACTTTTAGACATCCTCAAGGATCAGCAGGGATGCATACTTACCAAATTGCATTGCGGATTGTAATGATCAGCTGTGTCTGATCCCCCCATCCCCCCTTGCTTCAGGCTAACATTGAGGAGGACACGTCGCTGCCCCCCTGCACTAGATCCCCAACTCCAACGTCCATGTTCTTAATCCCGACTTGTTCAACTCCACAGCTATCACCGACCTTATTCTTTCGGTCATCTTCATTAGAATCTTGATTCTTCGCAACACAAGGTCCCCTCCATGGTTCTCCCTGCCCACGTGTGTGGTGCCACATGAAAAAAAAAGGCAAGACTCCGTCTCTCTATATGTAGTGTCTAAGGAACTGTCTGATATCTTGCAATTGACAGGCTTACGACGCGCCCATGCGCGCGCGCTCTTTTTCGGAAGGAACTTCTTGCCAAGTCCATGTCCAGGGGAGTCTGCCCCTCGGATTTGGCTTGTCTTGCTTGGGTGTTTGATATTTACATTCCATGGGCATTCGCTGCGAGCTGCGGAGCGGTTGCACGTGGGAAGATCGTGGTCACTGGACTGCGCGCTCGAAGCTTGAGCCCATGCTTGTATTTCCGCCGTATCCTTTTGTTTCGCTTTTGACCGAGAATCAGTCGGGAAAGAAACGGAGAATTGTGGGTATCGGTGTTGGCCAGTTGCCACGAAATAAATGTGTTGTCCTGTCATTGGTACACGCACGTATATATGTTGTGAGTCCTGTTCCTGTATAATATCCCTCTTAGCTCAGTGGTAGAGCGCGTCACTAGTAATACACATTGTGAAATGACGAGGTCAGTCGTTCAAGTCGGCTAGAGGGAATGGAAATACCGGTCTTTTTTTCCCCCGGTTATCGTTCTTTTTGTTATTTAACTTCTCGAGGTGTTCTCTGATACAGTGTAACACGTCTTTCTTCAAATGGGTAACCACAATAACAAGGACATTTGGCGCCCGCTAAACAGGTACATTTCAGCCGAGAGATCCTGACGGCGATACACTGCATGTGAAATACACCCCCCAATATTTCTTCTCCTTTATTTAACTTACAGCACGGGAGACCAGAAAGGATGTTCTATTATTCAACTGCTCTCCGTTTCCCTCTCGCCTTTTCGGACAACTGGTCTGCATCATCTGCCGACTTCAACCGACGATCCACCGATGACGGAGGCTTTATCTTGAATCTCGCTGGTTTTGGTGTATTCTGTAGGTACCAAAGCATCAGTTACAACCACATGGAGTGTCACGACAATGGCCCACCTTCATGCCAAACTCTCGCCGCCGCTGAACAAACACCGGTTCGATCTCGTCGAGCATTTTCGAGCGGAAGGGTATGACGAAACAACGGGGTGGTTGTTTTATCCACTCGCGACTGGTTTCGAGGATCACAAATGTGGGATCTATGTATTTCGGATCACTCTTAGGACAGGTGTAGCGGAAAAGTTCCTGGAACGTCCGGACGACCAGGTCTGCAAAGAAAAATTCGCAACTTTTGTATTCGTAATGGGCAGACTTTAGACTGGCGACAATAGGGGCAAGGAGAATGAGATCGAGGAGGACGGGCTGTGGATCAGTAAAGCAAGTTTGCTCTACTAGTATATTGGTATCCTTAGGCCAGAAATCAAGCCTTTCCACGATAGCAGGGTATGTTACAGGACCCATTTCCAAGCGCATGTAGATATTGCGCTCAGGAGATTCTTGGGTCGAGACTGCAGCGACGAGATATCTGTAGACATCGTCTGATGATCTGAGTTTGTAGGTACGGAGCTCGACCACTCTCTCGTTCAAAATGCGCAACCTGGGCGATCCGTAATCACCGGCCTGGCTCTGGAGAAAGACCTCAAGCACCTCCTGTTGCCATACCTCACATGTGCGTTTCTGCGGTCGAAACTCCACGTATGCATGAGAAAGACCTGGTGGGCGTGTCGAAGGCAGAAATCTATCACTAAAGAGGGCGGAAATTCCACGAAGTGTACCGAGGATGAGCTCAGAGCGCTGCATACTGAGATCGGATCCACTGTGGTTTGGGATTTGGGTGTGGCTTCCAGGTTGATGGGGTGGCATGAGCACCCGAGAAAACACCCTGTCGCTAAATAGATATTAAGACAATGAGGAATCGTATGCCGACCTAACCTACAGCCAATGGGAGGTCTTGTTTGAGCGATGCTGTGCAACCTCAAGGCGGCCTTCAAACTTGAACAAGACTAATTCAATAGATCTCGTGGCCTTGTTAGTCAAAAGTTTCCCTTGTCGGTTCCAGGGTGAAAACTATAAGAAAATATAAGCCGTTCTGCCGGATTCAGAGTTATGTTGTTTACCCACACAATTGTGACACATCAGCCAAAGTTGTTCAAGTTAAACGGGGGCCCGCTTTTCACTTTATTGTCCATGTTGAAAAATTGTACGCCCTGTTACGCCAGACAGCCCATAAGTATATAGATACAAGGTGCCTAGACTTTTGTTGTGCTGTAGAATAACGTCTTTAGGGACCCCGTAGGGACTCAAAAGTTGAATGGCAAAGAGTCAGTCTCTCGAGACCTGCGTCGGATGATCGGATCGGATAAAATTAGTTGTAAATGATGCAGTGTCCTCCCCTATCCAACTGAGACTTGAGAGTCGTTCTCAAGTTGCCATAATCCTCAACTTCGCGGTACCATCGAAGTGGAGAACCGTATGACAGACACTGTCAGAATTTTCTAAGGAGTTTAAACTCTCAGTAGGGTCAACCGTGCGTGGAGGCACAAGTTGAATAACATTCGATCTACGTGCTCGATGACGAAAGACCCGAGCAAACTCGAGGCAAGTTCGAAGCCCTCGGAAGAACCTGGTTCACATGTCTTGTCAAGGCCTGCTAAGTCTGGCTTCACCGGATTCTCCATCAGGCAGATAGCTGTGAAGCCCAGCCAAGTTTGTACCCCCAGATTATGTACAGCCCTAGATGCCTTGCCTGCCAGGGGCAGCAGTTGCCGGAAATTCTGATGCTCTTGGCCGAGGTGGCTTTACCGAGCGTGTGAGAGGGTGGAGTGACCATGAGACGTCGGTCCTCTAATCCCTCATGCGTCGCTTAACGAGCGTTTATTCTCGTCTTCCACGTTCATGGGCGTCAATTTGTAAGTTCTGCCACTTGTCAAGATTTTATCAGGTCTGATGTGAAGGTGGGCCCTCAAGGCTGCGTTGCTCTTTCCAGCAGCTCCGGACACGGAGTTAAGTCGAACCAATTTCCTTCCTACATTTCCATGTTTGATTCTCAATAGGCTTGTGAGTTAAATCAATCCCCTGGTACGCACACACCATCTTTTAGCACGGGGAACAGTGGATGATTTTCTCCTCCGTTGGAAGGATGTACGGTCACCGAACCTAAACACTTCGAGGCCCTCACAACGTGATTATACTCATACTCAGACCAATTCTATACGTATCTACCCAAATTCATGTGTAGCCATCTGTGACAAGATGCCCCCACCCCGAATAAACCATGGCGATGTGGCGCAGAAATTCTCCCTATTTAACGACGAACCACTGAATACTACTATTTAACAAGGACTGTCCTTGACATGCCTCGTTATCAAATACTACACGGCCGTCCATTCTACGAGAATCGAGGAATGATTCTCATTCATGTGAAGTAAAGAACACGGAAACTAGTACACAATCCAAATCATTCTGATGTGGACATCACCATTCTCTGTCCTACAAGTCGGGCCTTCGCCTCTAGGCTTGACAACGGGGGAGGTGCATCTATTTGAAGGTGAGATTTACTGGCCACAAAGTGTCAGGCAGGTTTACTTACAGCACGCAGAAAAGGTGTCCACATCGTGGTGACATGACCGTCTTTGGGTAGTGGGACAGCAGTACGAGAGTGCTTCCGTTATAGCACTGCTCTTCCGACGATCCATATAGTTCGGCAAGGTACTTAGCAAAAAGGGGTAACATTCACAAAAGGGGCTAAAACTTGTTAGCATCACCCTCTTATGCTGCGTAGTCGAGAGTCTCCCCATCTGCCGGGTCGACAGGGAACGGCTCTTCAATCTCGCCACCCTGTACAGTCTCTCCGCAAGCACCTGTTTCCCACCATCCTGACGATTGTCTTTGTCATTGTCAAAATCTGAGTGGAGAGTCAAGTACTTGAGGTGCACGTCACGCAAAGGGCACTGTAGTGATGGAACAAGGAGAGTTTGTAGTGCTGTATAGGTGAAGGTTAGTGGCTACTATATGAGGAATGTACGATGGCACAGGGAACTTACGATGCAAAGGGAGTTCTTGTTCAGGAACCCACAGTTGCATGTGTCACAGCGGGGGTGCTTTGCGGACAGCTGAATATGCTCAAGGAGCTCTGCCTTTAAATCGTAGTCCTCATCGCAGATAGTGTTATGCAGGGCCTGGCTCGGCTCAGATACCCCGGCTCGGGCTGGGCTGAGATAGGTCAGGGGCCTGGTGTAAAGGCAAGCTGAGTCCCAGCCCTCGCTGAAGGCCGCCTATACTGCTAAGGTACTTATTTTTTTTGTTTTCTTTCGATGTAGTTTAGTTCAACTGGATCTTCAAGATCCTTTACATACTTATGCAAGTTTTTGTATTGAAGCTCCCCTCAGCTGTTGTCCCCACACTGCGAGCCAACACTGGGGTGAGCTATTATCTATTCCTTCTTACTTACTATGTACTAACACAAATACCTAGTCTCAATAACTAGGTAAATACATCAGCTGTTGTCCCCGCACTGCAAGTCAACACTAAGTCTCAATAACTAGGTGTTCTTGTTGTACGGTAGTGCTCAGTCGGTTTCTGTCAAACGACTGATATATTTAATACCTGTTGTACGGTAGTGCTAATAGGTAAATAAGTAATCTGCCGGAGACTTTTGTAGATAATATACCACATACCTCAGTCGGTTTCTGTCAAACGACTGAGGTATTGGTTTGACTATCCGAATCAGTAAGTATTTGGTGCTATACAGTACCATCATTTTCTGCCTGCGGGGTAACTGTGTATCCGGGTACGAGGATTGTGGCTTGGGTCACGTGCACCCCTATTGGGGCGCGTATGCCCTGGGATAAGTACGTCTGCTCGAGTCCCTACTTCAACACCTCCCCTGATTCGAGTAGCGCCTGTTCTACTCTTTGCATAGGCGTAGTGTGATGCATAGCGCATGGTGTGTGGGTCACGGAAGGGATTTAGTGAATATGTCGGTGTTGGTGTGAGGCTGCAAACAAGCCTTGTAGTCAGAGTCATGAACAAAGTTCACAATAACGACTTTTATTGATTACCTAATATATACTCCTCTTCTCTCGCCACCACCCATAACGGTGTTGGCTCTGGTCTACTGCGTGAACCTCAAGCTTAAGTCACAACAGGTTATGGGCCCCGCGCCCTAAGACCTTAGCCTGCTTCATAACAAATTAAAACTTGCGTAACTCTACACTGCTACTCAAAATCATCTGAGACACTCAGAAAATGTCACATACTGGCACGGCAGCCGCTACCATTCCGGATGTGGAAAATCAGCTCATTACAAAGGTTGACTTGCAGCCATGTGCACTGGCTATGAATATAGCTGAAAAGCTCAATGGTACCAATTGGGTAACCTGGCAAGCACAGCTTATTGATGTTCTTAAGATAGTGGAGCTCAACCTCTACGTTATAGGATGTCAGCCATGCCCTGGCAAAGACCGTCTTTCTGAAAGGAAAAATTGGTTTTTCAACAACGGTATTGCAAAGTCCTTCATTACAAACAATGTTCTTGAGAGCCAGAAAATCCATATCTTGAGTGAGGAAACTTTGGCAGCTAAGTTTACTGCTCTCGAAAATTTATACGAGGTCAAAGATTCTCAGTCTGCTATACAAATTCAGAGAAGGCTCTTCAGTCTTCAAGCCCAGGAAGGCGAGGACATTGCTAATCACCTGGTTACACTCAAGAAGACATGGGAACAGCTGAATTGTGTTGGCGACGAGGATTTTCACCTTACAGATCGATAATTTAAAATGATTATTGCTTCGTCACTCTCACCTTCATGGGATATCATCACCAATCCATACTTAGGTCATTTGAAGCCTAACAAAGTTGATTCAAAGAAGAGCATGGGATCCCAGGAGTTCATTGGCGTACTGACCGAGAAGTACAAGACCTGGAAGCTGCGAGCTGAGGAAGCAAAAGCTCCTCTTGCTTCCAAACACGTCTTGAATGCTTCACTGGGAAGTTCTACGACTCCAACCACCGCTAGATTCAAAGATCAAATCTCCAATGCTATTGTATGCTGGCACTGCCATAAACCTGGCCATTTACAGAAGGATTGTATGGTAAAAGACAAGTCGCCATGCGGTAGCTTTGGATCATATTGGTGCCCACCGACGGAGTGTAAGAATGATAAGAGGAAAAGGAAGAGGAAAGAGGCAAGAGAGAAGGGGAAGAAGACAAAAAAGCCTAGAACCGAGAAGGTTAACATGGCCTTGATGGAGATTGATGCGAGCCACGAGATGGTTTTTGACTCTGTCATCGAAACAACCAATCCCTCAATGGAGATAGATGATAGCGGAGAGTTACGAGAATCCGCTAGCGTCTTGATCAAAGAAGAGGTAGACGAGTTAGATCCTAAACTAGGTATAGCTTTTGATATGGATGCCCCTCCAATTGAAGATCGTCGTTACTATTATTCTTGGTTGGCTGACTCAGCTGCTTTGTCACACGTTGTAAACCAAAGAGACACTTTCACAAAGTTTGACTCAATTGGTCTACCTGTAAAGGGTATTGGCGGACATATAGTCCAGGCCAAGGGCCGTGGTACGGTTGAACTTGAAACAAAAGTTGAAGGTAAAACGTTCATTATCAAGTTAGAAAATGTGCTATACATTCCCGAAAATCCACACAACTTATTCTCATTAAGCCGCTGGGATGAATCTGGTGGTAGATGGGAAGGAGGAGATGGGAAAATCTTCATTAAGGCAAAGAATGGCACTACAGTAGCTTGAGGCACCAAATTATTGACACGATTATACGAAATGGACATCAAAGTCCACGAGGCTAATCCTGGCAATACGACAGCCATAGCTTATAGCGCACAGGATAAGCCACAGCCTTGGGAAACTTGGCACCACCGATTAGGACACATTGGTTACGCTGGACTTCAAAAGATGCTCAATGACAACCTGGTTCACAGTTTAAATATTGATAAACGTACTGAGAAGCTAGATTGTCAGGCATGTATTGAAGCTAAACAGCATATACTACCTTTTCCTAAATCAGCAAC
>JAFLHD010017883.1:0-12978 GCA_018856295.1 Blastosporella zonata
GTACCTTCTTCTATACTCCTCCTGCCGCTGCCAAGCTCCTGGACCTAGTCGGTATCGTTGGCCAGGGCGTCACGGGTCAAGTTGGAGGTACGTTAATGGTAAAATAATTACCATTCGTTGCCTAACGTGAACCCGCCATAGCAACTTGCACCCCGATCTCCGTCCTCGCTCTCACTGGCCAGTCCTGCAACCAGCAAACCGTATGCTGCTCCAACAACAACTTCGTACGTCTTAACTTGGCATTTGATCTTATTCAACCGCTGAACATTATGCGTCCGTTTCTTTAGAACGACATTGTCGCCCTTGGTTGCACTCCCATCAACCTCAATGCCTAAGGATCGTGGGGAGGATAACGTCTCATCTTATATTTTTACGTGGTTATTACTGTACACCACCCAGTTCTTGTTAGTATACCTGGATAATCGCTGAATGCAGTGAGGCTTTTGCTGTTGGTTACACAGATCACAGAGTCTTTGAGGGTCCCCTTCAACAACTGTGTCAGACGATAGCTCTTTTACCTCCCTTGTCCGGTTTGCGAGTATTTTTCCCCATCATCCTTGTATGTCGTCGCTCGTCCATCTCTGTCTTTGTTTACCCAACGACGGCAACTTCGAAAACAAGGAAATTCCCCATGCCTTCCGGACCCTTTTAACCCTCCATAATTTGCGCCATTTATACTGTTTCGACCAATGCGCGGCCGGACTTGATGATACATGCCTTGCAGATGGCGCCCGCGCGTGGCCTAATCTCGAGTCCTCTTAACCTATACATAGACGAAGCCTTTGTACACCGCACGTCCAAAGCGACTCTACTAGGCCTTGTTCCGCTCATCCGGCACTGTCTTCATATGATGATACTCAGGGTCAGCATCGCTGCTAGCCCATTTGGACACGAAATGTCTACAATACAGCCATCACATATCTCGACCTTGGAACTTCTTCTATTGAGCAACCTGTCGGTGTCTTCCGTTGCCTGTTGCGCATGTTTCCCATGATTAAGGTACTCGACGTGAATGATGAAAATGATGAAGGCTGGAATAGGGGTTTGTACTTTGCTTGAAGAAAGTAATGAATGATGCCTTTGTGGCGCGGGGTCTGGGTCACGGTAAAGTCCATGTAAGTAGGAGTTTTATACTTTACATACGGATCAGTATGAATTATCGGCGCCCAGCGCTTATGGTTTAACGCATATAGTCCCAATATTTTGGTGGGCTATTCTCAGCCGTTGACTTCCATGACCATTTGCCTGCTATGATACCCTTTCAGTCTGGTCCCCCCTCCATAGATGTTAATAACCCTTTCTATTGCCCAGCCGTGCCTGCAGCATCATATATCAAGTCACTTCATGATCAAGTTCGTCGGAAAACCGGATCTCGAGTCCAATCGCGTCGGTACGATCGTCTGGTGATTTCTTTCGCTCGGGTCCTGGAAAATGCTGTCCTTACGGATGCCTTTGACTCCTCTGACGACGAAAAATACGACGTAACTGCTGGGGCTGGTCACCGTGTTGTTGGAAATTGCGGGTCTCCGACGAGTTCATCCTCAAGCGACGAAGAAAATCCTCTGTCTACTATTATTCCTCTCTGGGAGCGCGAAGAGGACTCTTGGGATCAAGTATACGTAGCTTCAAAGAAAAGGAAACAAGACACATTCTCCGACATCCGCGGTCCATCCAAATACGCGAAATCTGTTCTATCGGCGCACGACAGCTCATTCGACGTCAGCGTGAAGCGTGAAGCATTAGTTTACTCGGACGGACCGGGATCTCAAGCGAAGGTCGAACTAGCGATCCAGGGCGAGACCGCCGCGTTAGCGCTCAGAGTCCGCGATCTCGAAGGTGAGGCCAAGCCACCCAACGGTGGAGAACATGGTCTCATCCAGACATGTAGAGCGACTGTTTGGCCCTCCCATAGGCACTGAATCGGCGCGGGACATACATGCATTCATCGAGCGCCTGGACAGCATGCTTCCTGGCATCAGACTCAAGGAACGTCTTTCCCAACTCTTTATTATTTCCCATCAGTCAATCATCGATTTTCTCGGTTACAACGGTACGGATATAAGCACCACAGGGTCCTCCGCTGATTAATTTTTAGGTTATCTTTCCTCTCGGGTCCTCGCGACTTTTAGGACGTCTGAAGTCCGCTGGATCACCCTCACAGAATCTCTTACAAGCGCTGGTGGTCTGAATCTCTGCAATGACATTCTGCCCAGTAAATACCACCTACATCGATGTCTCTAAGCTCACGTCTCCACAGCCTTCAACCAACCCAACAGCTTCCTCTTCGTCTCTGAGCTATCCATCCGCGATATCCACATTCAAGACTTCGATCTCACGCACATCCACCACCTCCCAAGGCTCGCGACGCTTCTGCTAGACAACACTTCCATCTCGAATGAAGCGTGAGTCGCATCGTTCCGCCACAGAGGCTTCTAACATCATGCCACCGCCCAGGATATTCCTCCTCCTCCCCCTCAAGCATACCCTGACCCAGCTCTCTCTCGGATCGAACCCAGCCATCAACGACGACGCCGTCCCCGCCCTCCTCCTCTTCTCCAAGCTCGCCTTTCTCTGCATCCTCGACACGGGGATCGGCATGCCCGGCCTGCGCCGCCTCGCGTGCACCATCTACGACGAGGGGCGCATCATCGACATCGAGATCCCCACCGCGTGCGAGGTGTACGTCAGAGGTGTGGTTGTGCTGCTCCCTACTCGAATTACCCAGGTGCTGACGCCACCTCTACGCAGAGCTGGATAAGAAATACGAGCTCAATCCGCGTCCGCCGCTCATCGCGGTGCCCGAGGCCTCTATGCAGCTCTCCATGGCAGCCCTTCAGCGCAACCTCGCCGCGCACAAGGCGAAGAACCCCGACATCCTCGCGACGGGCAGCAAGAGGGAAATGGCGGAGCGTCTGAAGCTCATTTTGGAGATGCGCCGCATGGACTTGGTGATTCGGGCTATGATCCTTGGGGATGTTACCTCGAAGGAGGAGGAGGAGGTAAAGGGTGAGGTGTGATTTCGGTGTAAGTTGTTGTCGCGTTGTCGAAGCTTCCGCGTATCGTATATTCTGTTCTGTCGCATGTACATCTCGCTATGTTTTCGCAGTAGTAGGCTCTGTGTAATCGCAATTTGCACCCTTTTGTTTCAACAAGCCCCCCTACTTTCGTTGAATAAGGAATGTAGTTTATCCTTGTAAACTTGGCCGGGAAATGTGTAAGACAGCCAAGGTCATCAAAAGGTATGTTGACATATGGGAACATTCTCCACGTACTACCCAAAGATCCTGGAGCACGACTTTGATGAGAGGCACCAGTGTATATGCCTTCTTTATATATTTCCCAACCTGAGAAGCATGTTGTTGTTTAGAAGTTTTCCCGAGCCAAAAGGCTGGGCGAGACTTAATTCTCTCCTCCGTCATTCCAATTGAATAAGTGTCATCGGGACCACCTCCGATCTTGGCCGAATATACCAACTGAATAGAAGTCAGTCACTTGCTATGAAACACGGATGAAGAACATATATGGAAGGGCTACAACAGTTAGTCCCAACAGCTATAGTTGTGGAATATAATCAAATTAGGTAGTCTACATTACCAGGCGGAGTTTTTGCGCCACGCGCGGATGATGATGTCATCCTGAAACTACGTTGCACGGTCCAAAAGTTCTTTCTACAAAACCACCATGAGCGACGAATACGCTTCCTCTGGATACAAAGGCAGTCTCGTAAACGAGACCATGAACGAGGCGCCGAGAAAACAGGTGTCTGCTTCAGGTGACAAAGAGCAAGGAGTAAAACAGGAGGGCAAGTCTAACTACGAGACGCACAATTACCCTCCCCCCGGCGACTGTGAGCCCTAATCAATATCTCAGCTTTAATCATCCTAACTCACGTTGGTATCGTGTTTGAAGCCACGTCGGAAGGTGGATACGGATCTGCTGCGAACGTCTGGTCTGGGCGGGCACAGCGGGGAAACAAAACAGGCACAGGGACGTACTCGGCGGGAAGTGAAAGTGAAGGGTTGACAAACCAGGGGAAAGACGGAGAGCCCTTGCGGGATCAGTATGATGCGTGAGCCATTCATGTTCCAGCGTTGCTCACAGAGCGTACTACTCGATTGGCTGCAATTTGACGATGTTTGGATGTAGCCAGGGACTTGGATGGAAGCAGGAGCATAGCATTGAATTCGCAGCAAACAAAGACGTTGGCGGCGTTGAAGATCTTGGCGTGTAATCGACGAGTTCGCCGCTGTTAGTTGGGGTAATCGACAACATGTACTACGTATATTAATGATGGTGACAAGAATCTATGTACTTCTGTGAACATGTCGATAGCTGCGCAAGTGGTTCCTGGACGAATGATGCAGCCACATGAAAGCCGGACACAAAAGTGGTTAAGTCCTTGCAGGATGGCGTCCAAGTAAGTATAGACCCATGAATTACAAGTCCGCGAAGTCACTCGCAGACGAGATGAGTGACCTGAGCGCCGAGCTTGTCCTAAGATGGCTAATGTGCCAGTCTAAGGGAGGATATGGCAACCAATTTGAGACATCGACACGTTAAGCCATCACATCGCGTCGGGGTCAGAATGGGGAGATATGTATTCAGTTCGGGGGAGCTCGTCCCTTCAAAGGGGAGAAGAGGGTGGTCGGCGGTGCAAAATATTCGGCTCCTCTTCTCAGGGCCTTGTCGTCAAGAATTCTAGGAGCGTGACACGTGCAAGTTCGTTCTAGAAGTAAAAGGGACTCCGTCGGCTTCTATGGTGGCACGCTACTTAGTTTGAACTTAACTGTAAGGATCAGAGAAGTACATGAGAACTCTAGCTCGACTTCACTGACCGTATGAAATCATCAAGGTAGCCATGCATATGCACGATATCTTATGGATGACAGGCCTCTGCTGCACAGATCTGTCCTTGCCTCGCCCTAGAGGCGCTCAGGGGCGGGGATAATCGCCGATCGATCACGTTTTCGGTAGAGTGATCAGGAATCAGAACAAAATCAGAAGGAGGGCTTTCCAGTCAATTGCTCAGATTGAGAACGAAGCCGCACGAGAATCTTACACGTACATACTGTACGACAAATCCGAAGGATCCATGAAATTCTTTGAAGGACCGCAGAGGGAAACAAACAAAGAGGAAGCGTAAATATTTCAGGGAAAGGCCAATTGGTTGTTCTTCGTTTCGTTACACATGTGTCAAGGCCTGTTATCGCGAGGCACGAGACGAATCGATGAATCAATGAGTCCGACGGAACGCATGCCAGCGGAGTCAACCGGCAAGAGTAATCTCTAGCAAGTAATCTGAAAGATGCCTCCCGAAGCAGTGAACTGAGGTAGGAAAGCGATCGGGGCCCCAAGGATACTTATCATCGATGGGAGACAGATGGGCTTGAAATTGAGCAATAATGCCTTAAGGATTAAGATGCTTGGTGGAATTACTACTGTACGTCCGTAAGTCCGCGAATTTCCAACATACACGGGTCGATAAACTATTTGAATTTTTACCTTACACTGATGATCTGACACAATGAGTGCCCCACCAATCGGTTGAACGATATTCGTAGCGAAGGCTTATTGTTGAACTTGCCGCTGGCATCGCATTGTCATCAGGAACAAAGGGCTCAGGAACCGCGTCGCTCCCGTGACCACCATTTCCATTCACGTGCCGCCAACGTCAAGCACCCTCTCCTCGTCGCCCGCGTCGGCGTCGACACCGCCTCCAACGTCGTCCACCACCTCTTCATGAGTGAAAGTCACAAACTAGCTGACTTTGATCCTGTTCCTATCACACCTTTATTCAAGCCAAACGACTACGGCCCGACGCTGCCACAGCCGTGGCCCGAGCGGTCATCACAGCGCAACCGCATGATCCTAACAGACCTCACTGTCGACATTCCCGAGAGCCACAGAGTTCCAAAAGATGCACCTGAGATGAAGCCGAAGGCGCGCTGGAAGAGCTTGGAGTTCAAGATTTACTACGCAGTCGCGTGCGTAATGATTCCTGCGATGGCCTGGGTTCCTATATCCCTAAGTCTCGGTGCGGCATTTCTAATTTCCCCCCCCCTGTGAATATGTTGACGGGAAGAGTGTGCAGAATCTCATCCCAATTATAAACTCTTTGAACGCCGGCTGTCGCCCGGCTGGATCCCATATCGCAAAGTCGTGCGTAGACACGGTATTTAACGAGTTAGGACGCACTGAAAGACCTCAGGACAACAGCGATGCACAATACCGGGGCTTCCGGAACAATTTTTGGCTGCTTACGGGACTTGCGAGCGTGTACCTCTTCGTCAAGTACATTTGGACACGCCTTGGGACATCGACACCGCCGGACAATACATATCTCTTCCGATTTAAGCTCGTATGCTCTGTGTTATTCCTCTTCGGCCTCCATGGGACAAGTCTCCTCAAAATTCTAATTATCCTCGCTATGAACTATGCCATTGCCCGGCTCTGCGGAGGCAGCAAGGCAGGGCCATTGCTAACGTGGGTGTTCAATGGTGCGATACTATTTGCGAACGATAGATTTAATGGGTATCGGTTTGGTGAGGTTCTTCCTTCACTGGAAATGCTCGTAAGGATGCGTCGAACTGCCTATCTGAATTTCTCGCCTGACGAGCGATTAAATAGGACGGGTTTCAAGGCGCATACGCCCGGTGGCACATCGTCTTCAACCTCACCATGCTACGACTCGTCTCCTTCAACATGGATTATTGGGAGCCTCAGATACATCTACATACCCTTGGGCGGTGCAAAACGCGTTCTGCTGAACACCTTACTGGTGTTCACATTTGTAGCACTGTGGCATGACCTTACCTTCAAGCTTCTAGCGTGGGGCTGGTTAGTCAGTCTTTTCGTCGTCCCTGAGGTACTCGCGACGTACCTCCTCCCTGCATCCAAGGTGCGCGTTCTCATCTTTACTTCTCTCGCTACTCTTTTTGCGCCGGTTTCCGTACCCGTTTAGGGGTCGTTGGTCATGAGATATTAACGCTCGTCCGTCGTGTGCGCTGTCGGAGCGCGTGGGGCTGTCAGGGGTGTCTTTCCACGTTTACTTTATGTACGCTCGGCGTCCGTGTCGGTCCTCATTTTCGCTTGGGTTGGTATACCCTGTTCGGTTCTGCCTGGCTTTTCCTGGCTTCTTTCATTCTATTCGCTCTGACCGCGGTCCATTTACTTACAGTACGGCTCTGAGCCGTGGTACCGCCATGTGTGCGCGGCCGGAGGCGTGCTGAATGTACTCATGATGATGGGCGCGAACCTGGTAGGGTTCGTCGTTGGTACAGACGGGGTGGGATTTTTTACTCATCAGCTATTTGGCACAGCACAGGGTACGTTGACGGTTTCACCCTAACCTACTCTGGCGCTCTCTTATTGAATTGTTTTTTTTTACCCCTTTGTATGTATAGGAATTGCATTCCTTGTGGCGGCATGTGCGGTGCTGTTCGTCGGGGTTCAGTTTATGTTCGAGTATAGGCGCGTTTACTCTGCTTATGCGGTCTAGGTGACAACATCATTGATTGTTTTTGTTTTAATTTTCTAGGGAAGAGGAGAAACGAAAGGGGATCTACCGGAGGTGTTAACCGGTGTCGCTTACTTGCTATTGTTAAGGTGGAGGAGGTTACCTACTAGATGTATACATGGATTTATATGCCTCGGCGTGTTATATCGGACTTGTATACCATTATTCTGCAATCAATCGGCTTTTTGCTTTCGAGTTCGTGACGTTAAGGGAACTCAGCCCCCTTCTCGACCTCTGGACTCTGGAGGAGGTCGTGAGAAGTTAAATTGATCCCATCTTTGCGCCAGCTGGTTGGTCTTATTTTGTGTGCCCTGATAACATCGATTCGAATCACGACATGTTTCCGGGTATGTAAATTTGCCCAAGGGTCGAGTGCGACGTAAGGCGGGCTGAGTTCTGAAGATAGGACAGTGGATTTGCAGGAGATGTACTTATGGCGAACAGACGGCGACTTTTTTGTGCCCCTGAGCTCGGGAGCCGCATCAGAAAGAAAGGAAGGAACGATCTGAAATGACCTGTGTGACGGGGATCTTATTCGATCTAGGGTTGTCTTTCTATGTGGTCCTCTGAGTGTAACTCTTCCACACGTGGTGAACTAGTTTGAGCACTCCTATGAGATCACATTATAACTCTCATCTCAAACCTCTACCTCCGTTTTTAAAGTCTTGACCGCAGGCTTGCGTCCAACCTGCCAACCTCCTAACCTCATTCAACACAAATTCACGACCAATGGTACGTTGTCGTCTTCATTTTTTTTTACAATGCCTTGCTTCGTGGTTGATGACCTTGCCTTTAGATCTACGACGAAGAATGCCCGCCTCCAAAGCTAGCAGAGCTGCAAATCGATTTTCTTATCATAGGGGGCGGTCTTTCCGGTCTCGCATGTGCTGTCGCCCTGAGGCGGATCGGCCATAGAGTCATCGTGCTTGAGGCTGATAGAACTCTTGACACCCAAGTACGTGGCTTGCCAAATTCACTTTTTTGATTGATGATTGCTGATATGCATGTCACAACTTGCAGCACTCAAGTGGATGCCGTATGGCGCCTAACCTTTCCAAAATTTTGTACCACTGGGGTCTGGACGAGCAGATTACATCAATCGCTCTCAAGTCCCAAGCGATCGACCTCATGAAATGTGAGCCTATATGTTGTCACTCTCTCCACACGTATGCTAAAGATCAAAACAAGTTCATACTGGCGAGCGATTGGGTACACATGTTTGGGAGGAGGAGATGCTCCGTGAGGCCCGGGGAGATTTCGTTTTTGCACATGTACGTCATCACTTGATATCTGTTAGTTTGATACCAACGACGTTTAGTATGCCGATTTCCGACGACTGCTCTACGATACTGCGGTCTCTCTCGGCGCAGACGTACGACTTGGCGCGTCCGTCGCCGCAATTGACGGCGAAGCGCGGACGGTTACCCTTGAGTCGGGCCAAGTTTTCTCGGCGGACGTGGTCATTGGCGCCGATGGCGTAACCGGCATATCACGAAAACTCATTGATGACACCCCTGCCGCACCGCATCAATTCGTTATGTACAGCACCACAATACCCAAGAAGGCCATTATGGCTGATGAAGAATTATCATACCTTTACAACAAAGAACATGTGCGCATCCTGTTTCCAAGATCTCACAGACGAATAACTAGTCATACAGCGGTCAATGTTCTCATGGTTTGGCACTGGTTGCCTAGCGCACGGGTTCCCCTTGGGTGGCGAAGAGTTTGCCCTTTTCGCTTATGGTCCTCCCGATGGACTTGAAAGCACCTGGACGGAACCTACACTGCTTGAGGGCTTGTGGGCATGCCTTGAAAAAGCAGAGCCACGGTAAGCCCCCCGATCACTTTGCTTCATTGATTGCTCAGTTGCGCCACCAGGCTGCACAAGCTCGGCGAACTTGCTACACATGTAAAGTGCGTTCCGGTGCAAGAATTCCAAGCGCTTGATGATTGGGTGGACGATTCCGGCCGCATGCTCCTTATTGGTGAGGCGGCACATCCGTATCCCGTAAGGCTCCTCCTCTCTATCTTAATTGCTACACGCTAACAGAACTTTCAGGCCGGCGCGATACAAACGACCGCTATGGCCGTAGAAGACGGCGCCGTCCTCGCCAAACTCTTCTCGCACCTACGTTTGGAAGAACAAATATCCCCATTCTTATATGCCTTCGAGACTCTTCGCCAATCACGGTGCACCGCTGTCGGAACGAAAGAGTTTAGTGACATATATTTCATGACAATGCCGCCCGGTGAGCAACAAGAAGGGCGTGATCAGCACTTCCGGGGGCGGCGCGACCGGGGTTTAAACGTACTTGACGCGGATTCGTTTGAGGATGAGACACCACAGTGGACAGAGATCAAGGAGGTGTTTGGGTACGACGCCGAGGATGAAGCGGACAACTGGTGGCAGGAGTGGGGCCTCCTCCGTGAGCGCGCGGCGGGCCGCGTGGACACGTCCGAAGGGTCATACGGTACAATAGTTGTTCAGCATCAGGTGTGTGTATGATCCGCCGTCCCCTTTTGTTGTTTCTGTGTCCGTTCTGTTTCTTGTGTTCTTCCCCTCTGGGATATACTTTTGTGATCCACAATCTGATGTGTGTAAGTCAGTTCAACCCTAGGAAGAAGATCTTGCCCCCGAGAGCACCACAAAGCAGATTCCACTAGGGACGGGGATAACATCGACGAGAGGGTTACTCCTTGCGGATATCAACATTCGCCGCTGCGATTTCCTTCTTGCCTTGGGACCACTCTTCCTTCACAGGGATATATATATCACGGACATCTTCGGGGACAGTCGCTATCACACGTTACCATATTTGCTGTTCATTGCCATGTGTACTTACCTCTCTTCTTCTATGTACTAGTAGCTTAAAAAGGACACGATTTGAACGGGTCCTAGGCATTAGGCCTTGTACATACATCATGTCAATGTCAAATCGTTCGCAGCGCATAGATATTCGCTATCCCCTGTCCTAAACGAGCGACGTTGGCGGCACAACTGAATTAGTATATAATTATTTAAGATTCGAGTTGGATCGTTCGTTGTACATGTTCGACAAAAGTAATAAATACAGCGTGGTACGTAGAGTGTGATATTGTACAGATAGCACAGCGAGAGAACAATTCACCCATTCGCTCCGTTGCACCAACTACCTTACGCTCCCTCCTCCTCCATATACTGACGCGAAGTCCTCTTGGAACCGTGATCGTGGTTCATGCTCGGGGGGCGGGAGTGGTGCTGTGAGTGCTCCTCTGTCTCCGGATGATGTTCGTGGTGCTGTGAGTGCTCCGTCTCCGGCTGGTATTCGTGGTGCTCGTGATGGGAGAAGTCTGGGAGGGGGGATCATTAACGGCGCCATATCAGTGTCATCAGACGCGCCCGGGAGCTGACCTGCGACTTTCTCAGGGTGAGTGTCCCCCCCGTGAGACTCATGCTCAGGCTCGTGCGCGTGCTCGCGAGGGAGCTCCCGCTCCCTGTCCTTGCCTCTGTCTCTCTCCCTCTCCTTCTCCCTGTCCCGCTCCCTGTCCCGCTCCCCGTCTTCGTCTCGGTGTCGCCTCGTCGCTGTATCACCATCTCTGGTTCTATCTCGATCCCTGTCCTTCTCTCTGTCCCGACGATCCCCGTCCCGGTCGCGGTACCTATCCTTCTTGTACCTCTCCCTCTCCCTTTCCTCTCTTAACCTCTCCTCCCTATCTCTCCTCGCCCGCCTTTCTTCCCGAGTCTCCTTGGGTGGTTCCTCCTCTGCATCCGTATACGGAATATACGTGGGCGACACCGCGACCCCGCCTGTTGGGGGCGAGGTGGGCGACACCACCCCATCCTCAAACTCCATCTCACGCCGACGGCGCGTCTTGTGGTCATCTCGATCGTCGTAGTGCCGATCGCGGTCGTCTCGCCGAGGGGAAGCGTACTGCTCTCGGTCGTCCCGATAGTACTTCTCGTTGCGGTACGACCTGTCCCTCTCGTCGCGGTAAGACCTGTCCCTTTCGTCCCGGTAAGGCTTGTCCCGGTATCTGTCGTCCCGGTACGCCCTATCTCTGTCTCTGTCTCTGTCTCTGTCTCTGTCTTTATCACGGAGGGAGTACTTGCGGTCGTCCCGCCTGCGGTCGTCGTACCGGTCGTCCCTGGCTCTATACCGCCCATCTCGATCTCTGTCTCTGTCTCTGTCTCTGTTTCTGTTTCTGTCTCGTTCTCGTTCTCGCTCTCGTTCACGCTCACGTTCCCGTTCCCGTTCCCGTTCACGTTCCCGTTCTCGTTCACGTTCTCGTTCACGTTCTCGTTCTCGTTCCCGTTCTCGTTCTCGCTCTCTTGCCTTATCTTTCTCCCTCCGTGCCCGTTCGCGTTCGACATCCTCGTCTCTCACCCGTACATTGACACGTGCATCCTCCTCGTCTTGGTACCTAGAGCGCTCCTGTTGTAGTTGAGATGAAGTCAACGGGTTGTCCAGTGGCAGAGCGGGTGGGCGGGGCCTTGCCTTGTCCCTGTAACGCTTGGACGGGAACTGCGCCGTGCTACTGCTCATGGAGAGTTCTCCCATTTCGGGGATGGGGTCTTGGTGACGAGCTGAATTCTGGATAGAAAATATTAGTGACATATCGGAGGCTGGATATTAGAACCGTACTTTTCGAGAAGGATAGTCTCGTGAGGAGCCTGAGCGCTCAGGTGGGTGTGTCATGGGCACAGGGCCTGGGTCAAGGAGGGATTGGCCGCGGTGATGAGAGCTTTCAGAACCATGGTGCTATTGAATCTCGTCAATATCGATGGAAAGTGTTATAGAACTGCCAAGATTCGCACCTGCGGTGGGGGCGCCGCCTCACTTTGGTGGGAGGATGACGGCCCGCTGCGATCGAGCCGAACCCCATCAAAGGCTGCCTGTGAATCTGTAAAGGTTTCCACTCGTGTGATGGGAAAAATTAGGAATTGAACATACCTGCACGTCTTCAAGTAGAATTTTAGCTTTCTCACGGAACTCGTCTGGCGACAAGATTCCCTTTGTCAATTTCTTGCCCTTCGGGGACGCTCCGTAAATACTAGATTCAATAACCCTCTTTCAGCAAACCATGAACAATTTCAAGTATGACATGGAAATGAAACGTACTCGCCCCAGCGATCTTGCAGGAGCTCAAGATGTCCGCGCTCAAAAGCATGTTGGTGGTCCCGGTTGTTGATGAGGTCGGTCGCCTTAGACAGGTATTTGTTCCCCTCCTGTACGAGCGCCTTACGCTGGTTCAGTTCTGAACTTTCTACGGGATCCTTAGGCGCGCGGCGGAAGAGGGTGAAGAGCGGGCTGCGCTTAGGCGCTTCCATCGTGGTCGTCGTGGCCATTCAACAATAGTGGCTGTGCGGATTTATGAAACTCCATCGATTCATCTCTGATGCCATCTTATCCCACCTTATACTCCACAACGAGGAAACAAATATGATTCGCTGTTTAAGTCGCCTTCTGCTTTTGAGCCGG